>NW_026506538.1:0-20437 GCF_026875155.1 Cherax quadricarinatus
CCAGTGCCGATGATCGACCAGCGGAGTGTTGCCTCCAGTTCTGAAGTTAAAAGGCACTTTTATACTGTTCTTCTCTGAGAGAAGAAAAGTCCAAGGGTGCTAACTCTCTGGCAGACTTTGAGGAAAGAAATGAGGGCATAGATGGAGTCCCTGAGAAATACGGACCAGATGATTGCCAATTTCATTGGCAACATCTAGTGGGTTTGCTATATCAACATCCGGCAACCCGCAGAACAGAGCCGGGTCAGGAGAATATTTACCACTCAGTTTTCGTACTTTTTTCCAGACTGCACTCACAGAGGAAGCAGAGGTGATGGTGGAGACAATCTCGCCAGCAAGTGCGTTTAGCGTCACGGATGACACGGCGAGCGATCGCACGCTTCTGTTTAAAATCAAGGAGTCGCTCTGTGGTTCTATTGTACCGGTACCTGCCCCATGCAGCGCGTTTCAAACGTACTGCACGAGCACAAGCAGGAGACCACCAAGGCACGCATTTCTGAGAATGCCTGCCCGAAGTTTGAGGTATAGAATAAGAAGCTGCGGTGAAAATGGAGGACGAGAAGAGGTGTAAAAGCTCATCGATGGAGGACGAAGAAGGAACTCTTTAAAAACAGTTAGGGTGAGTAAAGGTTCCAATTTGCCCGATTAAATTGCCAGCGTGGGGTGCGAAAGGTGGCGATATGAAGGGGAAGTAAGAATGATTGGGAAATGATCATTGTCATGTAAGTCCGGAGAAACAGACCAAGTGAAGTCTAATGCGGCGGAGGAAGAGCAGATTGAGAGATCGATGCAAGAGAGAGTATGAGTCCGAGGATCAAAATGGGTGTGAGTACCTGTATTTAAAACATGGAGGGGGTGGGTGGCAAGAAAAGCCTCTAACTGAATTCCACGGGAATCACAGTGAGACCCCCCCCCCCCAGAGGAAATGGTGGGCATTAAAATCACCAAGTAACAGAATCGGTGGCGGTAATGACGAAACAAGGAAGGCAAAATCCGGAATAGATAATGCCCGAGAAGGAGAGAGATATAAAGAACAGAGCGTATACCACCTATGTAAGTGGATACGGGCTGCTGTGTAATGCAGCGAAGTATGAACAAATAGCTGATGGTACGGAATATCAGTGCAGAGAAGAAGGCACTTTCATTAAAGGTCCCATCAGGAAAAGGATCTGAAGAATACAATAAATTATAGCCTGAGATGTGAGAAATAACAGCAGAGTGTAATTTTGGTTCCTGTAAGCAAACACCAACAGGGGCAAACTGGGAGAGTAACACTGAAGCTTCCCCCGATTACCCCTGAGGCCGCATATATTCCACGAAATAGGCCATGATTGGCAATGATAAAGATACGTGAAATCCGCAGGTAAGGGTTCCTACGGACAGAAGGGTTAGAAAAGTCCACATGCGGAGGCAGTGGAAAATGTCAAGCAGCGAAGGAACGGTGCGCTGTGAAGAAAGAGTTGCGCAGATGGAGCAGAGGAGAGAGAAAGAGCGGAAGGTGGATCAGTGTCCATTGATGGTTTGGTCTCTCCCAATATATTCAAGATTGTTTCCCAAGTGTTTCGGAATTCAGAGATGTCGTATGGGGGGACAATTTTGGGAATGGTAGGGGGGGATGAGTAAAGATTGGAACTGTATTGGACTGTACCAAGGTAGGGGGGGGGCAAAAGGGGTGGAGGGAACTGGAGAAGCGTGGCGGGGGGCAGAAGAGGCAGGAACCTGAGAGGTGGCAGAAGAGGAAGAAACTTGGGAGGGAACAGGGGAAAAGGGTACATTACGAGGAGGAGGGTGAACCTTTTGCACTTGTAACTGAGCCAGTGAGGGGGGAAGAAACTAGGGACAGAGACAGGGAGGGTAAAATGAGGAGGTGGAAGATGGTGGGAAAGGTGTTACCGGACCTTTTTTTTTGACTTTTGAGAAGTTGGGGGACGATTTGGGAGGGGGTGTCCTACGAGGTCTCGTCGATACTGAGGCTTTGGGGAGAGAGAACTCGAAGAAGCAAGATTAGACTGAGGCGTTGAAAGTAGGGACTTTTGAGCCGAGGACAGCAAAAGGATTAGATACAGGAGTGATTATGGGGGAGGTAACCACAGAGGTGGGTGTAGAAGATCGGATACTAAAGTGGGGGGGCGTTTTGAAACACGGGAATAAGAAACACGTTGGAGTCTCCCTTGGAGGCGGGGGATGAGAAACTCCATGGCATAAGGAGACCTTCTGTCCCCTTTGAGGTAACGGATTTCCCGCTCGTTTAAATAGACCTACAACGGCGAGAGTACGAAGGGTGAGCCTCATGACAGTTAAGGCAAGAGGGAGAATCGATTGCAAGACGTATTAGAATGGTCATCGCACCACAGACTGGGATTCGGCGATAGATCTGCAATATTTCGCTGGATGGCCAAATCGCCACAATTTCTACACTGTTGTGGTGTAGGGATCACCTGTTCGAACTTGTAACCAATGTCCTGCTATATAAACTGAGGATGGGAGTTCTCGGCTGTCAAAAGTTAAACGAGCCACATTGCAAAGGGTATCGTCCCCGCCCACGGGCAGGAAGAACGTAAGTGTCTACCTTGAGGATTGGGAGATCTTGGAGTTCCAGCTGTTCTAAGAATGTCAGGGGCCACATGTCTGGAAATTTGTGAAATTAAAGGGTAGGGGCAGAAGACGGTACCACACAAGAATTGAGGGAATGATGTTTTTCAAGAGTGACAGAACAGTATCGATATGGGAAAGACGAGAGAGCTCATGAGCCTGGGTAGCATTCTGTACGGTAATGATGCGCGTACCGCTTTTAAGAGCATGAAAGAAATATCTTTACCAACATGGCGTAGGAGTGCCTTCCAATACTATGGTCAGAAAGAAGACATAAGGAAGTTGGTCGTAAAGTGAAGAATTTAGTCCACTGTTCAGTCTGAAACTGAGCGTGGAAAGGTAGTGAAGGACGTGTCGATCGTTTCTGAGAAAACGGAAGGTGGAGAAGTATCATCAGCAGGTAATTGTCGGTTTTGGGGTTTAGGCGTGGGACCAGAGTTGGTTCCGACGTGGAACGGGTCGGCGATTTGAAAATTGCCGCACCGTAAGGAGAGGGCCGGGAAGCATAGTCAGAGGAGAGCGAAGGTCCGATAAATCGAAGGAGTCGTCCCAGGCCTCAGACCTGAAGCGGGTGAGGAAACAGCACCGGCAATAGGTACAGAGGCATGGAATGGGCTGAAGAGTGGTCCAAAGACGAGGCGGGGTCAGAACGGGGTGCGGTATCAAGAAGGGGCCCGGGGGGACCAGGTTCATGGACAAGGGCTGCCATGGTTAGGTTACTTTTTTCTTTTTGTTTTTTTAAAAAAAAAAAAGAAAGAAGAAAAGAAAATAAAAAAAAAAAAAGAAAAAAAAGGGGGGACTGGGGAGGGATAGGTCCTAGGAGGAATGAAAGGGCCAGAAATCTCCCTCCGCGCCCAAGAGGACCTCAGCACCGCAAGTAGCGCAGAGCAGCATGGAACCCGTGCCATACCCTACCCCTCATGCAAATAAACTAACAATCCCGGATAGCAACCTCACATCTGCCGAGCTACCTCGGTGGACAAAAGAGAGGGCGGCCGGATATCCGCCACAAAGCATACCTCCTTCGGCCACCACCCCCGGAATCCGAAAGGTGGCTTCCAGAGATACACTCGTCGCCCGAAAGACACCCAAAGCTACTCCGAGATACCGGAGAGGGATCGGGACTCCCCAGGCGATCCAGTTTTCCACGGGAAAAACTACGCCACCGCTAAAAAACCTAAAAGGGGAATGGGATGGCCCCCGGGTTTAACCCTTTCCCCTACCTGGGAAACCCTAGGGGGCGCCTGGGGGGAGAAATCCCCCAAAGGGAAAAAACAAGAGGAAAGGGGCCCAAAAAGGGAGGAGTGGGGGAGGAGGAGGGGGAAAGGAAAAAGGGGAGGATGGGGAGGATGGGATAGGGGAAAGGGGAGTTTTGGGGGGAATTTAAATTTTCGGTTGGGGAAAAAAGCCCCGTTGGGGTCTAATTCCTCAAACCAAAAAGCCTTTCACCATCCCAAAGGGAGCCCCCCTTGAAGAGGCAATGGCTCCTAAACCCTCTAATCCCTTTAATTTTCTGTCGCCTTAGGGAACGTCTGCCCTGCTCTCCAAACAAAACCAAGGGGAGGGTTCCCCCATAAAAAACCTCATAAATTCCCAAACTTGTTTTCCCGGGCCGCCGCTAAAATTACGATTGTGAATGTCCTAATTAAGCTTTTTTAAATTTTAAATTTTAAACCCACATACCCCCCCCCCCCTCCCTTTGTTTTTCCCTGTTTGGCTTTTGATTTTCAAGATAGTTCAAGAGCCCTTTTACTGCTTTCTCTTGTTTTTTTTCCTTTTGCTGCTGAAAAAAATTCCTCCCCTTCCCCTTACCGACAGTATCCCCCCCAAATTCGTTTATATAAATTTCCCCTCCTCCCCATTCAGCCCACCTCCTCCCCCCAAGCACTCAAAAAATCTTCCCTCAAACCCCCTTTTTTTTGCTTTTAAACCCACATTAAAACTTCCAGAAATCTCTGTAACGCCTCGTAATCCTATCATAAAAATTCCGCCAAAACACCTGTTGATCAAAAAGCTCACATTTAGCACACGAAAACACTCCTGACGCTAACACCTTAGAAAGGTTATATGCGATCCTTTCTTTACCCCCAAACTCCCTTCAAACGAACGTATGCTTTGCCCCCCACCCACCTCACCCCCCCCCCAACTTTTCCGAAAAATTAAAAATTCCGCAAAAGACCCCCAAAAATATCCTAAAAAAAAACCTCTCCCTCTGGGTTCGACACCCTTGCGACGTCAATGCTTTCCCAAATTTCCCCCCCAAAAATCGTGAGACTGGCAAGATCTTAAAGGGAAACCCCCAACAGGGGGTTCTAGTGGATGGTACCACATGCCCCCGCCTCCGCCTGCTTCAGTCACCTCATACAGAAAATTAAGCCACTTCTACGGCCCTAGGGCTGTACTTTCACAATTTGTTTGGACTGAACACACGACTCCAGGGGTTTGGGGGACTGTTTTTAACCTCATACCCCCCTCCTTTTTCCTTAACCCTTTCCTTTTTGTTTTGGACTGAGGAAGCCACGTGGGCAAACGTTTCCTGAATAAAGATTCCTATTTTCTGAAAAAGTGCCCTTAATCTTAAATTTTTACGTTTTTCAACGGGAACCGCCCCCCATTTTTATTTAAAGAAAGACATTTGAACTTTTCATTGGATTTTCCCTTTTGGATGTTTGCAATTTTTGGTTCCCTTTGGGTATATCTCCACTTTTTCCCCCCCCCCCGGTGTCTTTCTCCTTGACTTTGTTTAACCCATTTTAGTTTTTGCCCTTTGTCTCAAAGGGGTTAGGGTCGCACCATGCTTTGTTCCCCGACCGTTGTCCTGGTGTCAAAACTTTCTTGAGGCCCGAAAACCCCCCGCCGCTTTTCTTACGAAAAACTGGGGCCAGAAACCCACCCTCGTCTTCAGAAACGGGTTTGTTTCATAAATTTCCCCCACGGACCAGACCTGATTTCAGAAATTTTCCCCCCGGCGGTTTGCCCCCCCTTTCTCCTTCAACATACATCCCCCCCAAAACCACCTTAAAACCCCCTCAGATGGGGAAAAGCATCCAAAAAACATTCAGAACTTTTGAATAGATTGCTCCACTAAAACCGGGAGTTGAACGAGGTTTTCCTCTGGTCGCCGTTTACCCCCCACGTCCTCCACTGCACCAGGGGGGGTTTTGACATATCGGCGATTCTTAAACCCTCCCCCTTTAACCCCTCACCCCACATTTCCAGGCAATAAATTTTTTTTGTGTACCCGCAGCATATGATCGCTGCCCTTTGGGAAACATAAAACCGTCTTATTTTCCGTCTTTTTAATCACTTTTTGTAGGGCATTGCGCCCCCCCCATATGGTCATCCCACCCCAAAAAACCCCTGCAGGTAGGGGCCTTTGTCCGATTACTTTAACGTAAAATTTGGGCGAAACGAAAGTCCTCCAAAACCCACATCGACGGAATGGGGTTTGTTAAGGGACTTTTCAGGGAGAAAAAAACCCCTCCAGCATACCAATAGAGGACCATCATGCCCCCCGTCCCATATTTTTCCCCATTGAACCGTGCCATAGCGTGCAAAAAAAAATTCCCAAATCACTCTCATCCGCCTAAAAAGGAACGTTTGGGGGGGTCCCGGGACCAGGTGTAAAAAGGGGGAGAGGGGGTCGTGAAGGCAAAACAGTGACCCCCGGGGAAAAAAAGGGTTTTTTGATCACTCCTAAATATGGGAAACCCCATTTTTTGGGAAGTACTATTTTGTCTAAATTTAAACAAAAACCCTCAAATTGCCATTCAAAGGACACCTTTAAAAAATCTTCATTAATAACCATATGTTTCGGAGTATCGCAGTAAGCAGTAGATGGGGTATTCTGATTGTTGAAAAGAGCTGTTTTCAAAATTTAAGGGGAACGGTGTTGACTCGCCTACCTTTCACCCCTTCCCCCCATTGTGGGCAAATGAGGGGAAAAATGCGCAGCAATCAACAGAGTCAGGAAACTACTGCGCAGGGCCCGCCCCAAAAAAGCCCAAAAAAGCGATACGAACAATGTTTTTTAAAATTATTTGTTTCTGAGTGTTTTTAATACAATAAGTTTATTTTGGGAAATTTTCGACTTAAAACTATATATATAAATATATATAATTTTTTTTATATATAATAAAATATATTTTATATATAAATATTTTATAAAATATATTAATATTAAGTTTTTATATATGTGTGTGTGTATGTATATATTATATATTATTATATGTGGGATTGTATATATGATGTTTATGTATGTTTAAATATGTTTCATATGTACATGTGTATGTGTGTATAAAAATATTAGTGTGTACATTTTTAAATATATATAAATATATATATATATAAAATTATATAAATATATATTATAAATATATTTAAAATATATAAATTTTTATTTTATTTTCTTTCTTTTATATACCCAATTTAAAGGTTTTTCCCCATGGGAAAATTTTCAATGATTCAATTTCATATTTTCTATGCGTATTTATGATTTTGATACAATGTGTAAAAAGGGCAAAATTTGGGATTTTATGTTTCAGTTTAATTTTAATGTATTTTTGTAAAAAACAAAATTGGGAAATTTGGGGCCAAAAGAAGCTAGTGTGTTTTGATATATTTGCGTATTTTTTTTCTTTTTTTTTTTGTCAAAATGGGGGCAAAAACTATGTAAAAATTTTTTAAGATAATTAACGAAACCCCTTTAAGTTGTAAGGAAATTTAAGGGAAATTATTCCCTTGGGTTGAAAAATCGACGTAATATTAAACTAAGTTTTGGGAAATTTTTTTTTTTTTTTTATTTTATTTAAACCAAAAATACATTTAAAAAAATAAAAAGGTTTTTCAGTATCAAAATCACAACGACAACAAAATTCTTTTATTGCCCAAAAAAACACTGCCCAATTTTTTAAAAAAAAAACCCTCATCACCTGTACAGTTTTTCCTTCAACACTTTTCAAAAAACAAGATTATACAATGTTAAGGGCTTGACATCAATAACAAAAAAATTTCAAAATGCAAATAATATGTTTAAAAAATTTACACTTGGGCGCAGCTGGAAAAGATAAAATGCATTTATTATTTTAAAAAAAAATTAAAAAATGTGCAAGTAATAACCCAAAAAAAAACAAACTTCTTTCCCTTCCCATCTGCCCCAATTACAAAATACCCCACTGAAAAAATTACATTCAGTAAAAAAATCAAACATTAAAAACTAAACCCCATATAAAGACACGGAGGATTGGGGGAAACAAAAACAAAGGATTACCCACCCCGGACAAAAATTGGGGGAAAAAAAGTGTGTGTTGTTTTACGCAAATCGTGGTTTTTGTTTTTTCGCAAAGAATTTGCGTCATTCCTGGTGATCCTTGGACTGTTTTCAGTGCTTCAGAGCCCTGAGCCCCGAGAGGGTGGCCTTTCGGGGGCCCCCAATGGGGCTCCCCGAGCCTACAGCTCTGCACCCAGTGTGGGCGGGTGTGGGTCACAAACAGCAGCTCTGCTGCTGGCTCTGTCCCCACCAACCCCAGTCCCCCATGGGCAAACCGGAAAAAGGGGGCCCCTAAAGTTCCCTTTTTAAGGGGGAGAGTTGGAGGGGCGACGTGGGGGCAGGGGGAGCCCCCAGCAAGAAGGCCCCAAGGGGGAAGGGGGGGACTCTGTCCCACCAATTGCCACTAGGTTTCCCTCGGGAAACCCCCCTTTTCCCAAAAAGAAATTTTCACCCCCAGATGGGGCCCTAGGGGTTTGTGGGGGGACAAACCAAAGGAGGATGAGCCCCCCCTCCAGTGGCAAAAGGGATGGAGCCATCCCCTTTCCCCACATCAGTTTTCGTTTGGGGCCCCACAGGTTTGGGCGGGGAAATGGTTGACTCCACGGTGGGAAGAAATTTCCCGCTCAGCTCGGCCAAAAAGCAACCCAAGGGCCTTTCAACCAAAATTCCAAAGGTTCCCCAATACGGGGGTTTTTAAGGGATTTTGGAAAGGGCTCCCCCCCCCTCAAGTTCCCGGCGCGAGTTCAAATCTCAAACGGGTTCTGGTCATTTTCCCCGGGCCCAAGACTTTTTACGAGGGGTTGAAGGGGCTGGTTTTGGGGCCCATCCCAGCTGGTTGGGAAATGCTTGCTTCGGAGAAGGTGTTTTCAAGGGGGGGCTTTTTCCCCGTCCCCCGTGCCCCTCCCCCTTTGGCCCCAATTTTGGGAAATGCCCAATATTGTTTAAGGCGGAGCGACTCACTGCAAAAGGTTTAACCCAAAGGAGCCCACCCGCCGGTGCTGATCCACCACAAAGGTCCACTTTTTCCCAAACAACCCGGACCTTGGGGTCTTTGGGAAGATTTAAGGGCCCGGGGCCCTACCTGTCAGGCCCGTACAATGCTTCAACTGCCGGGGGGTAAATCATATTGCAGCCACCGCCAGCGAGAGAAGAAGTGTGGTGGGGCAGAACAACGACTCGAAGGACCGCTTTGGCAATCTCAAACATCCCCTGGCGAAGCCCTTGGGCCCAGCCCCCAAAAGTGTGCCAACTGCTCAAAGAGGCACCATGCCTGGAACCGGAGCTTTGGATGGTGCAGCACTGGCAGCGGGTTCGTCATCGGAACGACCCCGACAGCCCCGACGCCACCCCCCCTTGGGAACTCCCCAGCAACAGTCAGCAGGGGGCTCAATCACGGCCCCCGGATACCGCGGGAGGGCAATCCAGCGATTTCCCCGAAATGGGCTCCCGCGGTGGCTCAGGGGGGCAGACACTGGTTTGCGGGAGCGCGGTCAACTGGGCGTCGATGGCAAGGGGGCCAAAGAAGGCAGAATAAGGGGAAAAAAAACAGCCACAGGCCGGGCCCCAAATCCCCAGAGGGCCCACGGGCACCAACATTCCTTCCCTTTACGGCCAGACCCTCTTCCCAAGGACAGGCCCCTACTGTGAGCGGCCGCGCAGGCGGGTTTCCCCGCCAGGGATTGGGGAACCCCCATGCCACTCATCCCGGGCCCAGGGTCACCCAGTTATGCGCTGCAGTGTCGACAGCCCCCCAGACATACCCGTGACCCAGCCCGCCTCGAGGGTCATCCAGCCAATCCCTGCAGGGGTAATGGTCGAATCCTTTTCCGGTCGACTAAAGAAAACCATCGGGGGTATCTCAGCGGCCCCTCTGTCGCCTGCTGCCTCGGGGAGGGGGGACGGGGGCCCCGCAGGCAGCTCCTTTCATGGTGCTGGGCGTGGTCTACGGGCAGGAAAGGGCTCAATGGGCTTCAAGCCACATCAGGAGTCCTTCCAGCTGGATGGAGGAGGCCCGGAGTCGCCAACAATGGACGACGAGTCCCCCGGCAGAGATGGAATCAGTGAGCCCCTCTGCGGCCCTTGAAGATCCTCCCAGTGGAACATTTTGTGGGCCAGCGGGGAAAAAAATTTTTACTTAGTTTATTGAAGCGAGTTCGGATGAGGTTGAGTCTTCCCGTTTCAGGGGGACACTCCCCCCCCGATTTGTCACGTCAAAAAGCCCCCCACGTTTCCAGATTTTCTGCCTACCTTCAGCGCCTGGAAGGGGATGGGAGGGGCAGGTGATCTACGTAGGATCACATCCCTCCCTTCAATCCCATGACCCCATCGACTGTGGGGAGGGGTAGAGGTTCGGCTGTCACCCTAACCTGGCGGAGGGGCCTCCGTGGTTTACAATATTTTCAGAAGTCTCGGTACACCTTGGGCATCTCAGAGGTGGCAGCCTCGCCCCACGGGGGGGTCTTGTTGGGCTGGGGATGTCAATGCCCCCCACCCAATATTTCTTCTGTCTCTCCTACCAACCACTGGGAGGCACCTTGCGGGTGTCTGGAGGGGTCCCTGTTCAAGTGTGACATGAACAGTATTCGAGATGGGAAAGACGAGAGAGCTCATGGTGCCTGGGTAGCATTCTGTACGTAATGTGCGCGTACCGCTCTTAAGAGCATGAAAAGAAATATCTTTACCAAATTTGGCTTAGGAGTGCCTTGCCAATACTTTGGTCAGAAAGATGACAGTAGAGCAAGCTTGTCGTAAAGTGAAGATTTAGTCCACTGTTCAGTTCTGAGAAACGTGCGTGGAAAGGTTTGTGATGGACGTGTCGATCGTTTCTGAGAAGAACGAGAGCGGTGGAGAAGTATCTCGCAGTAATTTGTCGTTGGCGTTTAGGCGTGGGACAGAGATGGTCCGACGTGGAACGGGTCGGCGATTTGGAAATTGCCCGCCCCGTAGAGGGGAGAGGACGGAAGCATAGTCAGAGGACGAGCGAAGGTTCGATAAATCGAAGGAGTCAGTCGAGGCCTCAGTACTGATGAGGGTGAAGGAAACAGCTCCGGCATTGGGACAGAGGCATGAGGAATGTTGAAGAGTGGTCCAAAGGGACGATGGCGGGGGTCAGAACGGTAGCGGTATCAAGAAGGGCCCGGGGTTGGTGGTAACCAGGGTTCATGGGCTAGGGCTGCCATGGTTAGGTTACTTCTATCTTTTTTGTTTTTAGAAAAAAAAAGAAAGAAGAAAAGAAAATAAAATAAAAAAAGAAAAAAAAGGTGGGACTGGGAGGTTAGGTCCTAGGAGAATGAAAGGGCGAAATCTCCCTCCAGCCCAAGAGGACTCAGCCCCGCTAGTAGCGCAGATGGCACATGGAACCCGTGCCATACCCTACCCATCATTTCTAGTAACTAACAATCCAGGTATTAAGCAACATCACAATCTGGAGCAACTCGGTGGACTACGAGAGGGCCGGCCGGATATCCGCCACAAAGCATACCTTTCGGCCAACACCCCGGAATCCGAAGGTGGCTTACAGAGATACACTCGTCGGCGAAAGACAACCCAATGACTACTCCGAGATACGGAGAGGGATCGGGTACATTCCCAGGCGATCCAGATTCCACGGCCAACTACGCCACCGCTAAGGAACCTCAAGGAATGGGATGGACCCGGTATCTTTCTCCTACCTAGGAAACTAGCGAGGATGAGGGTGAAATCCAAAAGGACAAAAAAAGAGGAAGGGCAAAAGGGAGGAGTGTGGAGGAGGAGGAGGAAAGGAAAAAAGGGGAGGATGGGGAGGATGGGATAGGGGAGGGGAGATTGGGGGGTTTAATTGGTTCGGTTGAGGAAGAAGACCGATAGGTCTAATTCCTCAGACAAGAGCAATTCACCTGCCAAGAAGCCCCCTTGAAGATGGAATGCTCCTGAACCTATAATCCATTAATTCTGTCGCCTTACGACGTCTGCCTGCTCTCGCAAGGACAAACGTGAAGGTCGGTTCACCATAAAACTCATCATTTCACTTGCTATCCGCGCCGATAAAATACGATTGTGAAGTCTTAATTAAGCGTTTTAAATATTCAATTTCAACACCGGATACACTCCCCACCCTTTGTTTAACATGCTTTGCGTTGATTTTCAAGTTAAGTTCATGAGACACATACTGCCATTCTCTGTATTCTTTTCCTAGCTGATGATAAAAATTCCTCTCTTCACCTTACGACAGTATCCTCCATACGACTATATCAATTCCCTCCTGCCATTCGCCCACCTTCCTCTCCAAAGCACTACAAATCTTCCTCACAGCTCTTGTGTGTTACATTAAACGCACATTCAACTTCAGAAATCTCGGTAAACGCCTCGGTATTCCTACTAAGCAACATCAGCCATAAACACCTGTGATCGGGAAACGCTCACATTTAGCACACGTCACTCCCCCCATGTCGCTAACACCTCTAGAACGTATATGCGATCCAGTCTTCCGATAATCCCTTCTAACGAAAAGTTGATGACCCACCCACCTTCATCCCCCCCCCCACATCCGTTAACATTAACATCCGCTAATGATCCCCTAAATATCCAGTAAAAAAATCCTCTCCCTCTCACGGTTCGACATCCTTCGACGTTCAATGCAAATTCATTACCCACAATAATCGTGTCGGACTGGCAAATGATCTTAAATGGTTCACAAAACGGGGTCAGAGTGGTTTGGATACCACTATGACCCCGCCTCGCCTGCTTCACGTCACCACACTAGTATATAAGCCGGTCTTCGGCCATATGGCTGTACATTCTACAAGTTGGATGGACTGAATCATCGAACTCCAGGGCTGAGGGACTGATTAACTCATACTCCTCCTCTCCTTATGCCTTCCTCTTTGTATTGGACTGATGACAGCCACTGTGGGGCGAATCGTTTCCTGAATATTGATTCCTATATGCTGCATAAGTTGTCTTTATCTCAAACTTACGTTTTCAACAGACCCGTAACCCATTAATATTTAAGTTAAGTCACTGGATCGTTTCATTGGCAGGTGTACCCTGGGATGCCTTGACAATTCTTGGTTCCCTGGTGTATTCTACTCTTCTTCCCCCCCCCCCGTGTGGTCTCTTGACATGATGCAATCCATGTAGATTTGCCGGGTCTATAGGGTCAGTCGAACCTTGCTTTGGTTCGTTCCCCGTCCGTTGTCCTGTGTCAAAAACATTTGAGGAGTCAGATATCACCGCCGCGTCTCTCTACGAGAACTGCGGCATGTACCATCTCGCTTCAGAAAACTGTTGTTTTATGAACTTCCCGACCACGACCTGAGTTCAGACAATATGCACGGAGATTGCCCCGGACCTTATCCTTCACTACATACATACTCTAAACCACCGTGAAGCCCCCTCAGATGTGGAAGCATCCAATAAACATTTTCTACAACTTGAAGAGATTGGATCCACGTCAAATGAGTAAGAACGAGGTCTTATCTGTCGTCGACGTTTACCCAGCCCACGTCCTCCACTGCTCCAGGGAGGGGTTTTGAGAATATCGTGCGATTCTTCAACCTCTACATCTACCTTTTTCCCTCACTTCCACGATTTTCGAGGCCAATATATGTTGTTGTGTTTGCAGCAGCATATGATCGCCTGCTCACATTGAAACATCAAAACGTCTTTACTTCCGTCGTTTATCACGTTTGTAGGGCATTGCGCCCGCATATGGTCACATACATCCCACAAAAGCCTGCACACGTAGGACTTTGTCCTGAGTACGTAACGTTACACTTGGTACGAAAGTCCTCCATAACCACATACGACGGAATAGGGTGTTTATGGAAATCTTCTGGGTGAAAGAGAAAGACACCTCAGCATACCAACTAGAGGAACCATAATGCCACGTCCCATAGTATGCCATATGTACCGATGCAATAGCGTGCAAAAACATTCCTAACATCAACTCATCGCTCAAAGGGACGTTTCGTACCTTGACTCCAGGTTGTAAAAACGGGAGACGTCGTGAAGGCGAACAGAGAACCAGGTATTAACGGGGGGGGGTTTTTTTTTTTTTTTGATCACATCCTGATATGGTGGGCAACCATATTTTCGTAAGTACTATTTTGTCTGAATTTGACAAAAACCCTCGAATTGCCATTCAAAGAGACACCATAAGATCTTCATTATTGATTTACCATATGTATCTCGGAGTTATCGCAGTAAGCAGTAGCATGTGGATTCTGAATTGTTGAACGAGCCTGTTACTAATTGAAGGCAGACGCGGTGTTGACTGCCTACATGCACCCTTTCCGCCAGTAAGTGAGTGCACTGAGGCAAAACTGCGCAGCAATCTACAGAGACAGGAGTACTGCGAGAATGCCGAAAAGCACCAAGAGCGTACCGAACAATGTTTTAACATTATTTGTTCTGAGTGTTTCATAGTACAATACAGATTTATTTGGAATTGTCGACTTATAACTATATATATATATATTTATTATATATATATATTTAGATATATTTATATATCTATATATATATTTATATATATATAAATTATTGTATGTGGTATATATGTGTGTGTGTATGTATATTATATTTTTGTATGTATAAGTGTATATGTATATATGTATGTATATGTATGTATATAAATGTGCATATGTACATGAGTGTGTGTGAATATATGTCTATGAGTGTAATATATATATATTATATATATATTTATATTATATATATATATATATATATATATATATTTATATATATATATATAGATATATATGTATTTCTGTCTTGTATATACCATTAATGGTTTTTTCATGAACATTTTCAATGATTCAATATTATTTTTATGCGTATTATGATTTTGCTACATGTGTAATATGTCAAAATGGCCATTTTATTTTTTCAGTTTATATTATAATGTATTTTTGTAAGCCATATTGCATTGGTGCCAAATAGAAGCATAGTGTGTTTTGATATATTTGCGTATAGTTTTTCTTTTTAATTTGTTAGATGGTGGCAATACTATGTATGTAGTTTAAGAGAATTAACGTAACCCTTCGAAGTTTGTAAGATAGAATATAATGAATTATTCGTGGTTGAGTCGATCGTAATTTATAATTTGACGTTGGAAGTTTTTTTTTTTTTTAGTTTTATTTAATAATACATTAACATTAAATAAATAAAAGTATACAGTTAGATCATACAACAGACAACATATTTCTTCATTGTCTAACACACTGCATGTTTTACATAAAAAATCCCTCCATACCTGTACAGTTCATCCTTCAACACTTTGACTAAATAAAGATTTTAAACAAAGTTATAGGCTTGACATCAATATACATAAAATTACAAATGCGTATTATGTCAAATATTACACTTGACAGCACTGATAGATGTATAATGATTCTTATTTTAAAACAAAAATAAAACCAGTGCAAGTAATACAAAATAAAGACAATCTTCTTACCCCTCCAATCTAGTAATTACAATTTACACACTGAATAATTCATTCTGTAAAACTCAATCTTTATAAATAAACCTCATATAGAAGAACACGGAGAGGATTGGATATCAAATATAAGATTATCGACTGGACAAAGATTGGAAAACAGTGTTGTTGTGTACGCAATCTGTCGTTAGTTTACGCAAAACAGATTAGAGTCTCATTCATGGTTGTCTTGGACTGTGTTCAGTGCTTCAGAGCAGCAGCTGAGGCCACGAGAGGGTGGATACGGGCCCGACTGCGGGCTCTGAGCTTAACTGCTCTGCACCCGGTGTGGGACGGCTGTCGAGGTCACAAGCAGCAGCTGATTGTGGGATCTGTCACCAACACCTAGTCACCATGCAGATACAGGGAGAGCGGCCTAGAAGTTCCTTGAATGCGGAGGACGAGTTGGAGGACAGACCGTGGGGCAGGTGGGAGCCCCAGCAGAAGGCCAAGGAGGATGGCAGTGGAAGTGACAACGTACCTACCAATTCTGCCCACTGCGTCCAGTCGGCAGCCCCTATCCAGAAGACTGCACGCCCAGATGGCATAGGGGTAGTGGAAGGAAGCATGGAGGATGTTGCTCCTCATGTGGCATGGATGGAGCCATCCCAGGTCCATACATCAGTTGAGTTGGCCTCCACAGTGGACGGGGATGGTTGACTCCACATGGGAAGGAGGAGTTACCGATCAGCTCGGGCACAAGAAACCAGGCTTCAACAAATTCAAGGTTCCAAATACGGGTATGTAAGGTATCTGGAAAGGTCTCCCCACCTCAAGTTCCGTGCGAGTTCACTCTCAGGAACGAGGTTCTGGCCCACCTCCACCCCCCTCCCCACCCCCCCCCCCCACCACCCCAGTCCTTCCCCTCGGGCGAAGACTTTACGGGAAGTTGAGGGGCTGGTTTGTGACCTCAGCATGGTGGAACGCTTGCTTCGGAGAAGGTTGTACAAAGGGGGTGCTTTTACAGTTCCTGTGCCCCTCCCACTGCGACCCCATTTTGGAAGTGCACAATAATGTAAGGCGGAAGCGATCTCCTGCAACGGTGATCAAATGTGCCCACCCGCCAGGTGATGATCCACCCACAAAAGGTCCAATTCCCAAGCACCTGGACCTTGGGGTATGGGGAAGATTCAAGACCCGACCATACTGTTCAGGCCCAAGTTACAATGCTTCAAAATGCTGGGGTTCAATCATATTGCGCACCCTGCCAGCGAGGAGAAGAAGCAGAGAAGTGTGTGTGTGCAGCAAGCACACGAGCGAGGCCGGCTTTGCAATCTCAAACTTCCACCTGGCGAAGCCCTTCGGCCAGAGACCAAGTGTGCCATATGCTCAAAGAGGCACCCATGCCTGGAACGGAGCTGTCATGTGATGGTGCAGCTCTGCAGCAGGTTCGTCAGCGAACGACCGACAGCCCCGACGCCACCCCAGCCTTGGAACACTATGCCCAGCAACAGTCAGATGGGATCAATCCACGGTTCCCCGGATACGAGGATGGGCAATACAGCGGGTTACCAGCACTGGGCTCCCAGCGGTGCATCTGAGGGCAGACATGGTTTGCAGCAAGCGCGGTCAACTGCGGCGGTCAGAAGGCAAGGTGGCCACGTAGGCGAAATCAATGGGAAATAAAAACTCCACAGGCCAGGCACACTTGCCCAGCAGGTCCAAGCTGGCACCAAAAAACATTCCTGGCCATTCGGGCAGCTGGCCTCTTCCCAAGGACAGGCCCCTACTGTGAGCGGCCCGCGTCAGGCAGATGTTCCCCGCCAGAGGATTGGAAAAGCCCATGGCCACTCATGCCGGGGCCCTGGGGGTGCACCCAGCTTATGATGCTGCAGTGTCGACGGGGGGCCACCAGACATACCAAGTGACCCAGCCCGCCTCGACGGGTCATCCAGCTCAATGTGCAGAGGTAATGGTCGGAAGTCCTTTCGGATCGGGACTGAAGATTCAATCGGGGTACATCTCAGCGCTCTCTGTCGCCTGCTGCCGTCGCCAGGGACAGGGGGCGCCTGCAGGGCAGGCTCCTGTCATGGTTGTGGGCCGTGGTCCTAAGGACCAGAAAGAATCAATGGAACTTCAAGCCATCATCAGGAGTACTTCAGTCAGTTGATGGAGGAGGCCCCGGAGTCTGCCAACAATGGACGACGAGTCCCAGGCAGAGATGGAATCAGTGAGCCACCTCTGCGGCCTTGACGCTCCTCAGTGGAATTTGTGGGTGCAGCGGAAATTCACTTAGTGATTGAAGCGGCAGTTCGGATGAAGTTGATGTTTCATGTTTCAGGAGACACTCACCGATTTTTCACGTCAAATGCAGCCACGGTATTCAGTATTCTCTGCATACCTTCAGCGCCTGGAAGGGAACTGGCAGGGGCCACGGTGATCTACGTCCGGATCACTATCCCTCATTCATCTCTCTGCCCATCGACTGTTGGGGGGAGGGCTAGAGGATCAGGCCTGTCACCCTTAAACTGGCGGATGGACCTCTCGTGGTTTACAATATTTACAGAAGCTCTCGGTTACACCCCTTGACATCTCAGAGAGGGCACACTCGGCCACACGTGAGGGTCTGTTGTGGCGGGGAGTCAATGCCCACACCAATTCTTTCTTCTTTCTCTCATATCCAAAGCAGCTGGGTGGCACCTTGCGGCGTGCTGAGAGGAAGGGTCCCTGAGATACGCCTCTCAATAATGGTGAGCCAACCAATCACTTATGGTGGCGCTGGGATGTACACTATCTTAGGCGGTTTGCAATCGAGCGAGAGTTGGGAGGTCCACCCCCATTCACCAGTGATCAACTTTGCAGTGGTCACTACGCTGATGGTCCAGCGGTGCCCGATCCCACAACCTACCCCAGATGGAATTAAAAAAAGCAGACTGGCTGAGCTTCCAGGAGGTCATTGTGCGTGGTGGGCGGAGTTCCCCTACCCAGAAAGACCCAGATGAGGCGGCTAATGCTTGCAGTTGCCTTCACAGGTGCAAGCTGTGGCTGCATACACTAAGATTAAGGCGGAGGGTCATATAAAGTGACCGGGGTTTTTCAAATGAGGACCATCAGGGAAACAGAAACCACCGCATCAATGATGTACGCAAAGATGCTAGGCGTAATCACCATGGTTGAGTCAATCCGTCTGCTGGATAAAAAAAGTGGTGCGGCATGCAGCCAATTTCACAAGGGTACGGAAGGCTAACTGGATCGGAGTGGCTGTGCTCCTTAAGCTATCCTCCATCCTTATCTGGATTTGGACCAGTTTACGATGGGCACTGGGGCTGCGGAGCAGTGTGGACCGGTGCACACAGGACCGCAACGGAGGAGAGCGTCTTGTGGACTATTCACCTCCAGAGGGCATGGCTCAACTGCTCAGGACTCTCCAGGACCTCCAAAGCCACCTCTTCCTAGAAGGGTGATGGTGATCCAAGCAGCATGCCAGGCTGGGGATGTCACGGGGATGAAGACTTCACGCTCAGGAGCTCCAGGTCAGCTTCAAATCATATCGAGACACTGCTCCGGGGGCATGATGATATCACCTATGGCTCATGATCACTCGGTCGGGCCATTCTGGACATTCAGTGTTCCTGGGAGTTTCAACAGATTGGCGAGCTGGCAAACTCCTGTCGTATGGAAGGAGGCTGACCTAATATCCGAGTCTAAGCCTGGGGATCCTGGGCAGTGTGAGACCATCTCCCTCACAAGTTGCCATCTCGAAGGTGTCTGAAGGATGGTATTGGAGCCGCCTGAGTGGAAGGGCAAGAGTGGCACTCCTCATAAACACCTTATGGCCTTCACAAGAGGAGTGGGCAATTTCGAAAGCCTTACAACTCTACTGACCGGCATTGGGTCGGACGCCCAAGCCCACATTGTTGTCTTTCTTGACCTCGAGAAAGCTTTTGACTAGCCAGTGCACCTGCCATCCTCTCACTCTTGGCCCGCAGGGGATTAAAGGCAGGCTGCTTTTCATGGCTTCGTTCCTATCTCCAGGACAGGGCGGGCCGGGTACGCTTCCAGGGGCATGCCTCTTCTCTCAAGACCCTGGACAACGGCACTCCACAGGCGGGGTGCTTAGTCCCACCCCTGTTCAATGTACTGATGCATCAGCTGGTGTGCCTGCCTTTCTCCAGAGGGACCATCCTCCTCAGCTATGCCGATGACCTGGCACTTGTCGTACCTAGGAAGCGCCCGGCTTTTGCAGCGTGCCCAGGAGAGACCTCGATCTGCTGGCTTCCACCTGCCGTCACTTGGGACTCAAGATATCTGCAGCAAAATCCAAAGCCATGATCCTTGCACCAAGGTGCCCAGTCAGAGGCTGCGGGTCCTGGGCATCGACCTGGAGTGGGTTCACAGTTATAGGTACCTTGGCATCTACATTGACAGGCACCTCACCTTCCAGAAACATGTGCCACATTAAAGAGAGGGCTCTGCAGAGGGTCAGGGCATTGAGTGCCATGGCCAACCCTAGGGTTGGGCCAGCCTCGAGGTCATGAGGTTGTTCTACATCCAGGCAATACGTTCCCATCGTTGACTATGGGGCACTTGCTCTGGTTCACGCCAGACCCACAAAACATCAAATCCCTCTGTGTCATCCAGAACACAGCTGTACGGGCCATGCTGGGGGCTCCTAGGTGGGCCAATGCAGTGGCTCTGAACCTTGAGGTGCAGCTACAGCTCTTGAAGACAGGATCCAACTGGTAGCTGCCAGGAGGATTGCAAAGTATCTCCGACTCCCAGGGGCTGACAAACTGATGAGAGATTTACGGGTCCGCCAGGGACAGGTCATTCCACTGCATCCCGGCCGCCGATGGATGTGGTCAGGTAGCAGATGCCACACAGAAGCTCTTGCCCATGACATTGCTCCAGGCAGGAGGCTGCGACAGACTGGCAGCGAACTACACGTGCCACCCCTTGGCACAGAGCTGTTTGCGGTGAGCTGGACAACCCTACCAGACAGCAAGAGGCATTGCACCCGGGACATTCTGCACCACCTTGCTCGGCTAGCATTGTGGGTGCGGAAGGCCAGGGTGTGAGCATATACACTGATGGCTCCAGAGACCCAGTGGCAGGCCGCACAGCTGCTGGGATGTTCCACAGCAATCTGACAGCAGGTTGGCGCCTCCCGACCATTC
>NW_026506539.1:0-12500 GCF_026875155.1 Cherax quadricarinatus
GTTGGAAAACGGGGTCTCTTCCCCAAATTTTCCCTTTTTTGGGTTTATCGGCGATTCCTAAGCTCCCTTCCTTTAAAAAACTCTTACCCCCCCCCCCCCCCCCCCCCCCCAAGATACTGGCGTCCCCGTAGTGGTCCTAGGGATGATACTGGGATTTCAGGGTCCTAGTATGATACTGGGTCTGTAAAGGTCCTAGGAATGATACTATGTCTGGGAGTGGCCTAGGAAATGGTCCTTTGATCTGCAGTGGTCCCTGGAATGATACTGGCGTCTGCAGTGGTTCTAGGAATGATACTGGGGTCTGTAGTGGTCCTAGGAATGATACTGGGGTCTGGAGTGGTCCTAGGAATGATACTGGGGTCTGCAATAGTCCTAAGAATGACACTGGGTCTGGTAGTGGTTCCTGGATGATTCTAATTGTCTTCCGGTAAGATAGGTCTTGCTTGAGTGATGGTGAACCTGCTTCCTTTTATTTTTTCAAGTTACTTGCCTGGGTGGGAGACGGCCGCTGTGTTAATGAAAACTAATATTTACCTAAAAAATCTGAGCAGTCAAACCTGATATTTTGGCGGGAATATTTTGGCGAGGATATCTCGGTAGGAACATCTTGGCGGGAACATTGTGGCGAAAACATTGTAGCGGGAACATTGTAGCGGGAACATTGTGGAGGGAACGTTGTGGCGGGAACATTGTGGCGGGAACATTGTGGCGGGAACATTGTGGCGGGAACATTGTGGCGGGAACATTGTGGCGGGAACATTGTGGCGGGAACATTGTGGCGGGAACATTGTGGCGGGAACATTTTGTGCGGAACATTGTGGCGGGGAACATTGTGGCGGAACATTGTGGCGGAACATTGTAGCGGGAACATTCTGGCGGGAACATTCTGGCGGGAACATTCTGGCGGGAACATTCTGGCGGGAACATTGTAGCGGGAACATTCTGGCGGGAACATTCTGGCGGGAACATTCTGGCGGGAACATTCTGGCGGGAACGTTCTGGAAGGAACATCTGGCGGGAACATTCTCGCGGGAACATTCAGACGGGAACATTCTGGCGGGAACATTCTGGAAGGAAAATTTTGGCGGAACATTCTGGCGGAACATTTTGGCGGGGAAAAATTCTGGAAGGAACATTCTGGCGGGAACATTCTGGCGGGAACATTCTGGAAGGAACATTCTGGCGGGAACATTCTGGCGGGAACATTCTGTCGGGAACATTCTGGCGGGAACATTCTGGCGGGAACATTCTGGAAGGAACATTCTGGCGGGAACATTCTGGCGGGAACATTCTGGCGAGAACATTCTGGCAGGAACATTCTGGAAGGAACATTCTGGCGGGAATATTCTGGCGGGAACATTCTGGTGGGAACATTCTGGTGGGAACATTCTTGAAGGAACATTCTGGCGGGAACCTTTTGGCGGGAACATTCTGGCGTGAACATTCTGGCGGGAACATTCTGGCGGGAACATTCTGGCGGGAACATTGTGGAAGGAACATTCTGGCGGGAACATTCTGGCGGGAACATTCTGGCGGGAACATTCTGGCGGGAACATTCTGAAAGGAACATTCTGGCGGGAACATTCTGAAAGGAACATTCTGGCGGGAACATTCTGGAAGGAACATTCTGGCGGGAACATTCTGGCGGGAACATTGAGGAAGGAACATTCTGGCGGGAACATTCTGGAAGGAACATTCTGGCGGGAACATTCTGGCGGGAACATTCTGGCGGGAACATTCTGGCGGGAACATTCTGAAAGGAACATTCTGGCGGGAACATTCTGGCGGGAACATTCTGGCGGGAACATTCTGGAAGGAACATTCTGGCGGGAACATTCTGGAAGGAACATTCTGGCGGGAACATTCTGGAAGGAACATTCTGGCGGGAACATTCTGGAAGGAACATTTTTGGCGGGAACATTCTGCGGAACATTCTGGCGGAACATTCTGGGCGGGAACATTCTGGCGGGAACATTCTGGCCCGGGGAACATTCCTGAAAGGAACATTCTGGCGGAACATTCTGGCGGGAACAATCTGAAAGGAACATTCTGGCGGAACATTCTAAGGAACATTCTGGCGGGAACATCTGGCGGAACATTCCTGGGCGGGAACATTCTGGCGGGAACATTCTGGCGGAACATTCTGAAAGGAACATTCTGGCGGAACATTCGAAAGGAACAAATTCTGGGGGGGAACAATTCTGGGGAACATTCTGGCGGGAACATTCTGAAAGGAACATTCTGGCGGGAACATTCTGAAAGGAACATTCTGGCGGGAACATTCTGGCGGGAACATTCTGGCGGGAACATTCTGAAAGGAACATTCTGGCGGGAACATTCAGCTGGATGTTCTACATACAAACTTTACAACACTGAGGAAGAATTTTATCAGAAATAACAAGGTGGAACAAATCACAATGAAGCTAATTTGCGGGAGAGAATTAGTCATCATTGTTCTGGTGGGGAAAATTTGGTGCAATAATGGTATTTTGGCGGGAAATTAAATACAATGGTATTTTGGCGGGAAAACAAATACAAAGGTATTTTGGCGGGAAAACAAATACAATGGTATTTTGGCGGGAAAACAAATACAATGGTATTTTGGCGGGAAAACAAATACAATGGCATTTTGGCGGGAAATGAAGGCAATTTTTTTTTGTTGGTAAATTAGGAAGGAGTGTTTTAGCGGGAACTTTAAATGAATGGAGTTCTGGGAGTAAAAATTGAAATACACCAGAATTTTGAGCGAAAAATATTGAGAGTAGAAAATTTTGGTTGAAACAGAGAAGAGAATGTTGTGAGGTGTTACTGTGACTGACGTAACTCTGTGAGTGACGTAACTCTGAGAATGACGTAACTCTGTGAGTGACGTAACTCTGAGTCTGACGTAACTCTGAGACTGACGTAACTTTGTGACTGAGGTAACTCTGTAACTGACGTAACTCTGTGACTGACGTAACTCTGTAACTGACGTAACTCATACACACACACACACACACACACACACACACACACACACACACACACAACACACACACACACACACACACACACACACACACATACACACACTGCAAAGAGACCTGGACAGGCTGGACATGTGGTCCAGCAACTGGCTTCTCGAATTCAATCCAGCCAAATGCAAAGTCATGAAGATTGGGGAGGGGCAAAGAAGACCGCAGACAGAGTATAGGCTAGGTGGACAAAGACTACAGACCTCACTCAGGGAGAAAGACCTTGGGGTGACCATAACACCGAGCACATCACCGGAGGCACACATCAACCAAATAACCGCTGCAGCATACGGGCGCCTGGCAAACCTGAGAATAGCGTTCCGATACCTTAATAAGGAATCGTTCAAGACACTGTACACTGTGTATGTTAGGCCCATACTGGAGTATGCAGCACCAGTCTGGAACCCACACCTGGTCAAGCACGTCAAGAAGTTAGAGAAAGTACAAAGGTTTGCAACAAGGCTAGTCCCAGAGCTCAAGGGAATGTCGTACGAGGAAAGGTTAAGGGAAATCGGACTGACGACACTGGAGGACAGAAGGGTCAGGGGAGACATGATAACGACATACAAGATACTGCGGGGAATAGACAAGGTGGACAGAGATAGGATGTTCCAGAGAGGGGACACAGGGACAAGGGGTCACAACTGGAAGCTGAAGACTCAGACGAGTCACAGGGACGTTAGGAAGTATTTCTTCAGTCATAGAGTTGTCAGCAAGTGGAATAGCCTAGCAAGTGAAGTAGTGAAGGCAGGAACCATACATAGTTTTAAGAAGAGGTATGACAAAAGCTCAGGAAGCAGAGAGAGAGAGGATCCAGTAGCGATCAGTGAAGAGGCGGGGCCAGGAGCTGAGTCTCGACCCCTGCAACCACAATTAGGTGAGTACAATTAGGTGAGTACACACACACACACACACACACACACACACACACACACACACACACACACACACACACAACACACACATACATACATACACACACACACACACACCACACACACACACCACACACATACATACACACATACACACACACACACACACACACACACACACACACACACACACACACACACACACACACACACACACACACACACACACACACACACATACATACACACACATAGCAGAGGCGCTATGTGTACCCCTAACAACAATATTCAATACATCTATCGAAACAGGGAGATTGCCTGAGGCATGGAAGACAGCAAATGTAGTCCCAATCTTTAAAAAAGGAGACAGACATGAAGCATTAAACTACAGACCAGTGTCACTTACATGTATAGTATGCAAAATCATGGAGAAGATTATCAGGAGAAGAGTGGTGGAACACCTAGAAAGGAATGATCTCATCAACAGCAGCCAGCATGGTTTCAGGGACGGGAAATCCCGTGTCACAAACCTACTGGAGTTCTAATGACATGGTGACAGCAGTAAGACAAGAGAGAGAGGGGTGGGTGGATTGCATTTTCTTGGACTGCAAGAAGGCGTTTGACACAGTTCCACACAAGAGATTGGTGCAAAAACTGGAGGACCAAGCAGGATAACAGGGAAGGCACTACAATGGATCAGGGAATACTTGTCAGGAAGACAGCAGCGAGTCATGGTACGTGGCGAGGTGTCAGAGTGGGCACCTGTTGACCAGCGGGGTCCCGCAGGGTCAGTCCTAGGACCAGTGCTGTTTCTGGTATTTGTGAACGACATGACGGAAGGAATAGACCCTTGAGGTGTCCCTGTTTGCAGATGACGTGAAGTTGATGAGAAGAATACACTCGATCGAAGACCAGGCGAACTACAAAGGATCTGGGCAGGCTGCAGACCTGGTCCAGCAATTGGCTCCTGGAGTTCAATCCCACCAAGTGCAAAGTCATGAAGATTGGGGAAGGGCAAAGAAGGCCGCAGACGGAGTACAGTCTAGGGGGTCAGAGACTACAAACCTCACTCAAGGAAAAAGATCTTGGGGTGAGTATAACACAGGCACATGTCCTGAAAGCGCACATCAACCAAATAAAAAACTGCTGCAGCATAAGGGCGCCTAGCAAACCTCAGAACAAGCATTCGACATTTAATAAGGAATCGTTCAGGACCCTGTACAACCGTATACGAACGGCCCATAGTGGAGTATGCGGCACCAGTTTGGAACCCACACCTAGCCAAGCACGTTTAAAGAAACTAGAGAAATTGCAAAAGGTTTGGCAACAAGACAGTCCCAGAGCATAAGAGGTATGTCCTACGAGGAGAGGTTAAGGGAACTCAACCTGACGACACTGGAGGGACAGGAGAGATAGGGGGGGACATGATAACGACATACAAAATACTGAGGAGGAATTGACAAAGGGTGGACAAAGACAGGATGTTCCAGAGATTGGACCACAGTAACAAGGGGACACAGTTGGAAGCTGAAGACCACAGAATGAATCAAGGGTTGATAGGAAGTATTTCTTCAGCCACAGTGTAGTCCGTAAGTGGAATAGTTTGGGACGCGATGTAGTGGAGGCAGGATCCATCCATAGCTTTAAGACCAGAGGTATGATAAAGCTGACGGCTCAGGGAAGAGTGACCTAGTAGCGAACAGTGGACGCGGCGGCGGCCAGGAGTCGGGACTCGACCCCCGGCAACCTCAAACTAGGTGAGTACAACTAGCGTGGAGTACACACAACCACACACACACACACACAACACACCACACAACCACAACACCACACACACACACACACTCCACACACACCACGTAGTTCATAGAAGTCATAGAGTAGTCAGGCGTGGATAGCCTAGAAAGTGACCCGTAGTGGTGGCGGGGGGGAAACCATACATAGTTTTAAGGCGAGTTCTGTTAGGCTCATGGGGCAGGGAGGGGGAAGAGAGAGGACCCTGTTAGCAATCAGCGAGAGGCGGGGCCAGGATGCTGTGAAAGACCCCAGCATCCAAAAATAGGGTGAGTACAAATAGGTGCGTACACACAAACACACACACACACACACACAGCGACAGTACGAAAACGACATAGCATCGAAAGCCAAGTCTGACCCGAAACTGCTGTTTAGCCACATTAGGTTAAAGACGACAGTCAAAGACCAGGTGATCAGGCTGAGGAAAGAAGGTGGAGAACTGTCGAGTGGTCCAGGTTGTTAGGTCCAGTGGTCCAGGGTGTTAGGTCCAGTGGTCCAGGTTGTTAGGTCCAGTGGTCCAGGGTGTTAGGTCCAGTGGTCCAGGTTGTTAAGTCCAGTGGTCCAGATTGTTAGGTCCAGTGGTCCTGGTTGTTAGGTCCAGTGGTCCAGGTTGTTAGGTCCAGTGGTCCAGGTTGTTAGGTCCAGTGGTCCAGGTTGTTAAGTCCAGTGGTCCAGGTTGTTAGGTCCAGTGGTCCAGGTTGTTAGGTCCATGGTCCAGGTTGTTCAGGTCAGTTGCTCCAGGTTGTTAGGTCCAGTGGTCCAGGTTGTTAGGTCCAGTGGTCCAGATTGTTAAGTCCAGTGGTCCAGGTTGTTAGGTCCAGTGGTCCAAGTTGTTAAGTCAGTGGTCGGTTGTTAGGTCCCAGGGTCCAGGTGTTAGGTCCAGTGGCTCCAGGTTGTTTTAGGACCAGTGGTCCAGATTGTTAAGTCCAGTGGTCCAGGTTGTTAGGTCCAGTGGTTCAGGTTGTTAGGTCCAGTGGTCCAGGTTGTTAGGTCCAGTGGTCCAGGTTGTTAAGTCCAGTGGTCCAGGTTGTTAGGTCCAGTGGTCCAGGTTGTTAGGTCCAGTGGTCCAGGTTGTTAAGTCCAGTGATCCAGGTTGTTAGGTCCAGTGGTCCAGGTTGTTAGGTCCAGTGGTCCAGATTGTTAAGTCCAGTGGTCCAGGTTGTTAGGTCCAGTGGTCCAGGTTGTTAGGTCCAGTGGTCCAGGTTGTTAAGTCCAGTGGTCCAGGTTGTTAGGTCCAGTGATCCAGGTTGTTAATTCCAGTGGTCCAGGTTGTTAAGTCCAGTGATCCAGGTTGTTAGGTTCAGTGGTCCAGGTTGTTAGGTCCAGTGGTCCAGGTTGTTAAGTCCAGTGGTCCAGGTTGTTAGGTCCAGTGGTCCAGGTTGTTAGGTCCAGTGGTCCAAGTTAAGTCCAGTGGTCCAGGTTGTTAGGTCCAGTGGTCCAAGTTGTTAAGTCCAGTGGTCCAGGTTGTTAGGTCCAGTGGTCCAGGTTGTTAGGTCAGTGGTTCCCATGTTGTGGACCAGTGGTCCAGCATTGGTATGTCCAGTGGTTCCAGGTTGTTAGGTCCAGTGGTCCAGGTTGTTAGGTCCAGTGGTCCAGGTTGTTAGGTCCAGTGGTCCAGGTTGTTAGGTCCAGTGGTCCAGGTTGTTAGGTCCAGTGGTCCAGGTATGTTAGGTCTCTAGTGGGTCAGGTTGTTAGGTCCCAGTGGTCAGGTGGTTAGGTCCAGTGGTCCAGGTTTGTTAAGTCCAGAGGTCCCGGTTGTTAAGACCCAGTGGTCCGGTGTTAGGTCCAGTGGTCCAGGTTGTTTAAGTCCAGTGGTCAGGTTGTTAAGTCAGGTCCAGGTTGTTAGGTCCAGTGGTCCAGGTTGTTAGGTCCAGTGGTCCAGGTTGTTAGGTCCAGTGGTCCAGGTTGTTAGGTCCAGTGGTCCTGGTTGTTAGGTCCAGTGGTCCAGGTTGTTAGGTCCACTGGTCCAGGTTGTTAGGTCTAGTGGTCCAGGTTGTTAGGTCTAGTGGTCCAGGTTGTTAGGTCCAGTGGTCCAGGTTGTTAGGTCTAGTGGTCCAGGTTGTTAGGTCTAGTGGTCCAGGTTGCTAGGTCCAGCGGTCCAGGTTGTTAGGTCCAGTGGTCCAAGGTGTTAGGTCTAGTGGTCCAGGTTGTTAGGTCCAGTGGTCCAGGTTGTTAGGTCCAGTGGTCCAGGGTGTTAGGTCCAGTGGTCCAGGGTGTTAGGTCCAGTGGTCCAGGTTGTTAGGTCTAATGGTCCAGGTTGTTAGGTCCAGTGGTCCAGGTTGTTAGGTCCAGTGGTCCAGGTTGTTAGGTCCAGTGGTCCAGGTTGTTAGGTCTAATGGTCCAGGTTGTTAGGTCCAGTGGTCCAGGTTGTTAGGTCAGTGTTCAGGTTGTAAGTCGAGTGGTCCAGGTTGTTGGGTCCAGTGGTCCAGGTTGTTAGGCCCAGTGGTCCAGGTTGTTAGGTCCAGTGGTCCAGGGCGTTAGGTCCAGTGGTCCAGGGTGTTAGGTCCAGTGGTCCAGAGTGTTAGGTCCAGTGGTCCAGGTTGTTAGGTCCAGTGGTCCAGGTTGTTAGGTCCAGTGGTCCAGGTTGTTAAGTCGAGTGGTCCAGGTTGTTAGGGTCCAGTGGTCCAGGTTGTTAGGTCCATTGGTCCAGAGTGTTAGTTCAGTTGGTCCAGGTTGTTGTTAGTTCTAGTGCGTCCAGTAGTTAGGTCCAATTGTCCAGGTTGTTAAGTCGAGTGGTCCAGGTTGTTAGGTCCAGTGGTCCAGGTTGTTAGGTCCAGTGGTCCAGGGTGCTAGGTCCAGTGGTCCAGGGTGTTAGGTCCAGTGGTCCTGAGTGTATAGGTCCCAGTGGTCCAGAGGGTTAGGTCAGTGTCCAGGTTGTTAGGTCCAGTGGTGGTCCAGGTGTGTAAGGTCCAGTGGTCAGGGGGTGCTAGGTCCAGTGGTCAGGGGTTTTAGTCCAGTGGTCCAGGGTGCTAGGTCAGTGGTCCAGTGTTGTTTCGGTCCCAGGGGTCCAGGATGCTAGGTTCCAGTGGTCCAGGGTGTTAGGTCAGTGGTTTTTCCAGGGGTTCGGTCAGTGGTTCCGGGGTTAGGTCCCGTGGTCCGGGTTAGGTCCAGTGGTCCAGAGTGGTTAGGTCCAGTGGTCTCGTGAGTTAGGTCCAGTGGTCAGAGTGTTAGGGGTCCAGTGGTCCAGATTGTTAGGTCAGTGGTCCAGATGTTTAGGTCCAGTGGTCCAGAGTGTTAGGTCCAGTGGACCAAGTGTGGGGGGGGTGGTGGGGGGGGTGGGGGGGGGTGTGGTCGTGTTTCTTTTTTTTTATTTTTATTTTTTTTTTTTTTATTCCGTGGTCCAGAGGTGTTAGGTTCCAGTGGTCCAGAGTGTGGTCCAGTGGTCAGGATGTTAGGACCAGTGTCCAGAGTGTTAGGTCCAGTGGTCCAGAGTGGTTAGCGTCCAGTGGGTCCGAGTGTTAGGTCCGTGGTCCAGGTGTTAGTTCAGTGGTCCAGAGTGTTAGGTCCAGTGGTCCAGAGTGTTAGGTCCAGTGGTCCAGAGTGTTAGGTCCAGTGGTCCAGAGTGTTAGGTCCAGTGGTCCAGAGTGTTAGGTCCAGTGGTCCAGGTTGTATAGGGTCCAGAGGTCAGGAGGTTGTTCGGTCCAGTGGTCCAGGTGTTAGGCCCAGTTGGTCCAGAGAGTGTTAGGTCCAGTGGTCCAGAGTGTTAGGTCCAGTGGTCCAGGATGTTAGGTCCAGTGGTCCAGAGTGTTAGGTCCAGTGGTCCAGAGTGTTAGGTCCAGTGGTCCAGAGTGTTAGGTCCAGTGGTCCAGAGTGTTAGGTCCAGTGGTCAGATGTTAGGTCCAGTGGTCCAGAGTTGTTAGGTCCAGTGGTCCAGGTGTTAGGTCAGTGGGTCCAGAGTGTTAGGTCCAACAGAGGGTCCAGAGTGTTTTAAGGTCCAGTGGTCCAGGGTGTTAGGTCCAGTGGTCCAGAGTGTTAGGTCCAGTGGTCCAGGGTGTTAGGTCCAGTGGTCCAGAGTGTTAGGTCCAGTGGTCCAGAGTGTTAGGTCCAGTGGTCCAGGGTGTTAGGTCCAGTGGTCCAGGGTGTTAGGTCCAGTGGTCCAGGGTGTTAGGTCCAGTGGTCCAGGGTGTTGTGTTGTAATGGCTTAATTTCAACTTGGGATTATGACAGAATGCCTCAACAAAATTTTTGGGCAGAAGCAATAACGAGGTAAATAATAGTGAGTGAGAGAGAGATTTGAGAGAGAGAGAGAGAGGAGAGGCGAGAGAGTAGAGAGCGAGGAGAGAGGAGAGAGAGAGAGAGAGAGAGAGAGAGAGAGAGAGAGACCCCCTCATTTGATCCTCATTTTCTGATTTATGAGGTTCCCATCTGGTCTTTAAGTAGGAACAGGAGAGAACAGTGGCAATGGTTGAATGAGGGACGAGGGAGAGATATTCTCTCTCTTTCTCTCTCTTTCTCTCCTCTCTCTCTTCTCTCTCTCTCTCCTCTCTCTCTCTCTCTCTCTCTCTCTCTCCTCTCTCTCTCTCTCTCTCTCTCTCTCTCTCTCTCTCTCTCTCTCTCTCATCTCTCTTCTTCTCTCTCTCTCTCTCACTCTCTCTCTCTCTCTCTCACTCTTCTCTCTCTCTCTCTCTCTCTCTCTCTCTCTCTTCTCACTTCTCTCTCTCTCTCTCTCTCTCTCTCTTTCTCTTCTCTCTTCTCTCTCTCTTCTCTCTCCATGGTGTTTTAATACATTTACAGATGGTGTTGTAAGGGAAGTGAGTGCTGGGGAGTTAGGAGAGGAACCACGTTGTAGAAGATAAAGAATTCTAGTAATGTTAGAGAGTCCCAGTTGGTTTTTGCTACTACACTCTGTGCGTTGCAGAGTTGGAGACAAGTTGCAAAGGTTAGTGGAGAATTTGGAGGGGAACAGTAAAAAGAAGGAAATTAAAAGTGAACATTTACGAACGAGCGAGCTGATGAGGAAGTATCAAATCATAGGCAATGCAACCCTGGCCATTATAATGTATGGGAGAGTGTATGTAAGAGTGGAATGTGTCAGCAGTGTTCGGGAGTGGACGTGTCAAGCGGTGGGAGTGGAAGTGCAGCAGGTGGGTACTGATGAGAGCGAAGTGAAACCAGACAAATGACGAAGGGAAAGAAGGTGGTGTTGCATGAAGAAGTCTGGGGGAGATAAAAGAAACGTTACCGATGGAGGCTAAAAGAGACTGTAACAAACTGTCTTTGTGTCACCATGTGGGGTGAATATTATCCACAAAATTTGGAGCTTGAAGACTGAAAGGCGCGGAGTTACTAAAAGTATTACTTAGAGAACTGAGGAAGGGGTGATGAGGTGCTCTGGACATTTAGAAAGGATGGAGAAAATTAGGATGACTTGTATTATGTATAAGTCTGGGATGGAGGGAAGAAGAGGCTGAGTGTTTGCCAAAAGATGATGAAGGGAGGGGGTACAGGAGGTTTTGTGTGTTGGAGGCTTAAACATCTCTCAGACTTGTATGACTGTTACATTTGAGTGAGTGAGTGAAGACAAGTGGTTTTTATGACTTAATGTGCTGTTGGAGTGTCAGAAAGGTAACATTTAAGAAGAGATTCAAGGAAACCGGTTAGTTGGTCTTCAGTCCTGGAGATGAGAAATACAGTGTCTGTACTCTGAAGGAGTGGAAGTGGGAAGTACAGTGCCTGTACTCTGAAGGAGTGAAGGTGGGAAGCACAGTGCCTGTATCTGAAGGAGTTGAAGGTGGGAAGCACAGTGCCAGTATCTGAAGGTGGACGTGGGGAAGTTACAGTGCCTGTACTCTGAAGGAGTAGGAGTGCAGGTGGGAAGTACAGTGCCTGTACTCTGAAGGGGAGTGTGAGAGGTGGGAAAATACCGTGCCTGTACTCTGAAGGAGTGAAGGTGGGAAGCACAGTGCCTGTACTCTGAAGGAGTGGAAGTGGGAAGTACAGTGCCTGTACTCTGAAGGAGTGAAGGTGGGAAGCACAGTGCCTGTACTCTGAAGGAGTGGAGGTGGGAAATACAGTGCCTGTATTGAAGGAGTGAAGGTGGACGCACCGTGCTGTACTCTGAAGGAGTGGACGTGGGGAAGTTTCTTTTTTTATTAATAACCAAGTGCCTGTATCTGACGGAGTGAAGGTGGGGGAAGCACAGAGCCTGTACTCTGGAGGCGAGGAGGAGGGAAAATACAGTGCCTGTACTCTGAAGGAGTGAAGGTGGGAAGCACAGTGCCTGTACTCTGAAGGAGTGGAGGTGGGAAATACAGTGCCTGTACTCTGAAGAAGGAGTGGAGAGATGGGAAGTAGTGCCTGCACTCTGAACGAGGAGTGGAGATGTTATAGTTCAGAGTGTCATCATAAACTGTGATGTGACATTCTGGCAAGACAGATAATTGAACGAATGAGATGAATGGTGTTTCCTCTTTTCTGGGGCCGCCCTTCTCGGTGGGAGACTGCTGATGTGTTGATTACTATACTGCAGCGGCCAACCTGCAGGGAGTGTCACTCCCGACATGATAGAAGCCACCCACGGTACGGGTGGGGTTTGAACTCATGGCGAGTAAGTCGATAAAACTCCAGTGAGTCCGGAGCTTACGCACTGACCTGGAGTTTTACCACTCACCTCGGTGAGTTCAAATCCACCTGCACCACGAGTTATGTGTATGATGCAGGACCATGAGATAGAAAAAGTCTCCAGGTTGGCAACAAGGAATACCACAGAAACTAGGAGGGGACCTAACTATTTGGATTAACTAAATGAACTACTCTACGAGATAGGAAAAGAAGAGAGAGAGCGAGAAGAGAGAGAGAAGAGGGAGGGAGGAGA
>NW_026506539.1:15000-60000 GCF_026875155.1 Cherax quadricarinatus
TAAGCTTCCCTTGTGTGTGTGTGTGTGAGTGTGTGTGTGTGTGTGTGTGTGTTGTGTGTGTGTGTGTGTGTGTGTGTGTGTGTTGTGTGTGTGTTTGTGGTGTGAGTGTGTGTGTGTGTGTTGTGTGTGTGCTGTTGTTTGTGTGTGTGGGTTACCTGGAGGTTACCTGGAGGTTATTCCGGGATCAACGCACCCCCCGCGGCCGGTCCATGACCAGGCCTCCCGATGGATCAGGGGCCTGATCATACTAAAAGCTGTTATGCTGGGCCGCACGCAGTCCGACGTAGAGCCACAGCCGGCTGATCCGGCCCACCGACTTTAGGTATCTGTCCAGCTCTCTCTTGAAGGCAGCAAGGGGTTTATTGGCAATACCCCTTATGGCTTGATGGGAGGCTGTGGAACAGTTTTGGGCCCGGACACTTATGGTGATTTCCCTTAGAGTATACCAATGGGCGCCCCTACTTTTTATGGGGGCAGTTTGCATCGCCTGCCAGTCTTTTACTCTTTCCTAGGGAAGTGATTTCTGTGTGCAGTTTGGACCCAATCCATCCACGATTTTTCCAAGTGTAGATTATGAAATAACTCTCCTCTGCGTTCCAACGAGTACAAGTTCAGGCTTCAAGCGTACCAAGTAGTTAAGGTGCTGACAGAACTTATACGTGCAGTAAAGGCTCTCTGTACACTCTCTAGATCTGCGATTTCACCTGCTTTGACCGGAGTGATATTGTACAGCCAGTATCCAGCTACCTGGGTTTAACCTGGAGAGGAGTTCGGGGGTCAACACGCCCGCCGGCCCGGCTCCTGTGACAGGCCTCCTGGTGGATCGAGCCTGATCAACCAGGTGTTGCTGCTGGTGCACGCAACCCACGACGAGCCACAGCCCGGCTGATCTGGACTTTACTTTAGGTGTTGTCAGTGGCCAGCTTGAAGCTGCCAGGGGGTCTGTGGTAATCCCCCTTAAGTGTGCTGAGAGGCAGTTGAAACAGTCTCGGGCCCCTGACACTTATTGTTATGGACTCTTAAACGTGCTAGTGACACCCTGCATTTCACTGGGGGGATGGTGATCGTTCTGCCAAGTCTTTTGCATTAGTAGTGAGTGATTTTCGTGTGCAATTCGGTACTAGTCCTCTAGGATTTTCCAGGTGTATATAATCATGGATCTCTCCCTCCTTGTTCCAGGGAATACAGGTTTAGGAACCTAAGCGTTTCCCAGTAATTGAGTTTTTTTTTCGGGTGTTTTATCTCCGTTATTGCGCGCGTGAAAGTTCTCTGTAACATATTCTAGGTCAGCAAATTCACCTGCTTGATAGGTGCTGTAAGTGTGCCGCAATATCCAGCCTAGATAGAACAAGTGACCTGAAGGTTGTCGTGTCATCATGGGCTAGGCCTCCCTAGTTTTGGAAGGTTCATTAACCATCCTGTCATTTTTCTACGCGATGCGATTGATACAATGTTATGGTCCTTGAGGTTGGATCTCCGACATGATCCTCCCCAGGTCTTTGGACGTTGGTGTTCGCCTATTTGGGGGTGGCCGAATTTGTTTGACTTGATGAAGATTTAATATCCTCATGTTTACATATTGAGTAATTGAAATTCTCATCATTGAACTTCATATTGTTTTCTGCAGCCCACTGAAGATTTGGTTGATGTCCGCCTGGTGCCTGCAGTGTCTGCAATGGAAGACCACTGTCATGCGATTCGGTATGTCATCTGCAATGGAAGACACGTTGCTGTGGCTGACATCCTGGTCAAGTGAGACAAGTGTGTTTGTGGTGTGTGTTTGTGTTTGTGTGTGTGTGTGTGTGTTTGTGTGTGTGTCGTGTGTGTGTGTGTGGGTGTGTGTTTGTGTGTGTGGGTGTTGTGTTTTGTGTTAGTGTTTGTGTTGTGTTGTTGTGAGTGTGTTGTTGTGTGTGTGTGTGTTGTTTGTGTGTGTGTGTGTGTGTGTTTGTGTGTGAGTTTGTGTATGTGTGTGTGGTGTTTGTGTGTGTGTGTGTGGCGTGTGTGTTTGTGTGTGGGTGTGTGTGTGTTTTGTGTTTGTGTTTGTGTGTGTGTGTTGTGGGTGTGTGTTTGTGTGTTTGTGTGTTTGTTGTGTGTGTTTATGTGTGTGTGTGTGTTTGTGTGTGTGTGTGTGTGTGTGTTGTGTGTGTGTGTGTGTAAGTGTGGTGTGTGTGTGTGTGTGTGTGTATGTGTGTGTGTGTGTGTGTGTGTGTGTGTGTGTGTGTGAGTGTGTTGTGTGTGTATGTGAGTGTGTGTGTATGTGTGGAAAACTCCTAATTGTACTCACCTAATGTGGTTGACAGGGGGTCGAGACTCAGGCTCCTGGCCCCCGGCCTCTTCATGGTCGTAGCTAGGTCTCTCTCTCTCTGCTCCTGAGCTGTATCATAACTCTCTTAAAACTATGTATTGTTACTGTCTCCACTACTTCACTTGCTAAGGCTATTCCACTTCCTGACAACTCTTGACTGAAGAAATACTTCCTAAAGTCCCAGTGACTCGTTGAGGTCTTCAGTTCCAGTTGTGAACCCATTGTCCACTGGTCCCCTCTCTGGAAACATCCTATCTCTGTCACCTTGTCTATTCCCTGCAGTATCTTGTATGTCTTTATAATGTACCCCCGGACCTTCTGCCTCCAGGTCGTCAGTCCGATTTCCCTTAACTTTCCTCGTAACGGACATTTCCTTGAGCTCTGGGACTAGCCTTGTTGCAAACCTTTGTACTTTCTCTAAAGTCTTGACCGTGCTTGACCAGGTGTGGGGTTCCAGACTGGAGCTTGCATACTCAGTGTGTGTGTGTGTGAGTGTGTGTGTGGGTGTGTGTGTGTGTGTGTGTGTGTGTGTGTGATGTGTGTGTGTTGTGTGTGTGTGTGTGTTGTGTGTAGTGTGTGGTGTGTGTGAATGTTTGTGTGTGTGTTGTGTACGTGTGTGTGTGTGTGTGTTGGAGTGTGTGTTTTTGTGTGTGTGTGTATGTGTGTGTGTGTGGTGTGTGTGTGTCGTGTGTGTGTGTTTGTGTGTGTGTTGTTGATTGTGTGTGTGTGGTGTGTATGCTGTGTGTGTGTGTGTGCGTGTGTGTGTGCGTGCGTTGTGGTGTGTGTGTAGTGCGAGTTGTGTGTGTGTGTGTTTGATGTGGTGTGTGTTTGATGTGTGGTGCGGTGTGTGTGTTTTGTGTGTGTTTTGTGTGTGTGTGTGTATGTGTGTGTGTTTTGATGTGTGTGTTGTGTGTGTGTATGTTTGTGTGTGTTTGTTTGTGTGTGTGTGTGTGTGTTTTTGTTTGTGTGTGTGTGTGTGTTTGTTTGTGTGTGTGTGTTAGTTAGTGTGTGTGTGTTTGTGTTTGTGTGTGTGTTTGTGTTTGTGTGTGTGTGTGTGAGTTTGTGTGTGTGTTTGTGTTTGTGTGTGTGTGTACTCACTAGTTGTACGCACCTATGTTGAGGTTGCGGGGGTCGTGTCCGAGCTCCTGGCCCCGCCTCTTCACTGATCTCTACTAGGTCACTCTCCCTGAGCCGTGAGCTTTATCATACCTCTGCTTAAAAGCTATGTATGGTCCTGCCTCCATACATCGCTTCCAAAACTATTCCACTTATGACTTACTCTGTGGCTGAAGAGAAATAACTTCCTAACATCCCTGTGATTCTCTTGTGTCTACAGCTTTCAACTGTGCCCCCTGGTTACTGTGTCCAATTCTGGAATCCCCGTCTTTGTCCACTGTAATTCCTCTCTGTATTTTGATGTCGTTATCATGTCCCCCCTATCTTCCAGTCCTCCAGTGTCGTCAGGTTGATTTCCTTAACCCTCTCCTCGTAGGACATACCTCTTTAGCTCTGGACTAGTCTTGTTGAAAACCTTTGCACTTTCTTAGTTTCTTTACGTGCTTGGCTAGGAGTGGGTTCCAAATGGGCCGCATACTCCACTATGGCCTAACGTAACGGGTACAGGGTTCCTGACGACACATTCCTTATTAAGATGTCGGAATGCTGTCTGAGGTTTGCTAGGCGCACATATGCTGCAGCAGTTATTTGGTTGTGTGCGCTTCAGGAGGATGTGCTTGGTGTTATACTCACCCCAAGTCCTTTTCCTTGAGTGAGGTTTGTAGTCCATTGGCCCCCTAGGACTTTACTGCGTCTGCGGTTTTCTTTGCCCTTCCCCAATCTTTCATGACTTTGCACTTGGTGGGGATTTGAACTCAGGAGCCATGCTGGACCAGGTCTGCAGCCTGTCGATCCCTTTGTAGATCTGCCTGGTATCGATCGAGTGATTCGTCTCATCATTTCACGTCATCTGCAAACAGGGGACACCTTAGAGTCTATTCTTCCGTCATTGTCGTTCACAAAATACCAGAAACAGCACTGGTCTAGGACTGACCCCTGTGGGGGACCCCGCTGGTCACAGGTGCCACTCTGGACACATCGCCACGTACCATGACTCGCTGCTGTCTTCTGACACGTATTCCCCTGATCATTGTGTGCCTTTCCCTGTTATCCCTGCTTGGTCCTCCCGTTTTTGCCACCAATCTCTTGTGTGGAATCTGTGGTCAAACGCCTACTTGCAGTCCAGAAAATGCAATCCACCCACCCTCTCTCTCTCCTTGTCTTACTGCTGTCACCATGTCATAGAACTCCAGTTAGGTTTGTGGACACCAGGGATTTTTTCCCGTCCCTGAAAAACCATGTTGGCTGCTGGTTGGATGAGATCGTTCCTTTTCTAGGTCCCACTCTTCTCTGATAATCTCTCCATGATTTTGCATACTTACTTGTCAGTGCCAACTGGTCTGTAGTATTAATGTTTCATGTCTGTTCTCCTTTTTTAAAGATTGGGACTTACATTTGCTGTCTTTCATGCCTCGGCCAATCTCCCTGTTTCGATTATGGATTGAATATTGTTGTTAGGCGGTTACACATGCGCCTCTGCTCCTCTCTCCAATACACATGTGGAGAAGTTATCTTGGACCCAGTGCCTTTGGAGGTATCTAGCTCACTACAGAAGCCTCTTCTTCTTCCCTCGGTTGTGTGCACTGTGTCCAGCCACTTGGTGAGTGCCCCACCTCTCCGTCTTTCTGGAGCCCCTTCTGTCTCCTTGTGAACATCGTTGAATCTTTGTTGCGTTATCAAATACTTCCGTCATTTTTGTTGTCTTCTCCTTCTTCCTTAGCCTGATTACCTGGTCTTGACTGTTGATTTCCTCCTGATGTGGCTGATACAACAGTATCGGGTCAGATTTTGGCTTTTGCTTCTATTCGTTTTCATAATTGTCTTTGGGCCTCCCTTCTTAGCTGTGCATATTCGTTTCTGGCTCTACGATGCTATCCGTATTCTTCCTGGGTCCTTGTTCTATATTTCTTCCATTCCCTAGCACCACTTGGTTTTTGCTCCCTGCACCTTTGGGTAAACCAGGGCTCATCCTTGTCGTGTGTGTGGTGTTTTTGTGTTTGCTTGTGTAGTGTGTGTGTGTGTTTGTGTGTGTGTGTGTGTTTGTGTGTGTGTGTGGTGTGTGGTGTGTGTGTGTGTGTGTGTGTGTGTGGTGTGTGAGTGTTGTGATGTGTGTGTGTTTGTGTGTGTTGATGTGTGTTGTGTGTTTGTGTGTGTGTGTTTATGTTTGTGTGTGTGTGTGGTTAGTGTTTGTTTGTGTGTGTGTGTGTGATGTTGTGTGTGTGTGTGTGTGTGTGTTGTGGTGTGTGTTGAGTGTGTGAGTGTGTGTGGTGTGTGTTGTGTGTGTTTGTGTGTGTGTGTTTGTTCTCATCCACGGCACCCGCATGGTTTCAGGGACGGGAAATCCCTGTGTCACAAAACTACTGGAGTTCTCGACATGGTGACAGCAGTAAAAGACAAGAGAGAGAGGGGTGGGTGGATTGCATTTTCTTGGGACTGCCAGACAGGCGTTTGACACAGTTCCACACAGAGATTGGTGCAAAAACTGGAGGACCACGCAGGGATAACAGGGAAGGCCACTTACAAAGGATCAGGGAATACATGTCAGGAAGACAGCAGCGAGGCATGGTACGTGGCGATGTGTCAGAGTGGGCCCAGTGACCCAGCGGGGTCCCGCCGGGGGTCAGTCCTAGGAACAGTGCTGTTTCTGGTATTTTGAACGACATGACGGAAGGAATAGACTTGAGGTGTCCCTGTTTGCAGTGACAGTGAAGTTGATGAGAAGAATACACTCGATCGAAGGGACCAGGCGAACTACAAAGGGATCTGGACAGGCTGCAGCCCTGGTCCAGCACTTGGCTCCTGGAGTTCAATCCCACAAGTGTACAAAGTCATGAGATTGGGAAGGGCAAAGAAGGCCGCAGACGGAGTACAGTCTAGGGGGGTCAGAGACTACAACCCTCACTCAAGGAAAAAGATCTTGGGGTGAGTATAACACAGGCACATGTCCTGAAAGCGCACATCAACCAAATAAAAAACTGCTGCAGCATAAGGGCGCCTAGCAAACCTCAGAACAAGCATTCGACATTTAATAAGGAATCGTTCAGGACCCTGTACAACCGTATACGAACGGCCCATAGTGGAGTATGCGGCACCAGTTTGGAACCCACACCTAGCCAAGCACGTTTAAAGAAACTAGAGAAATTGCAAAAGGTTTGGCAACAAGACAGTCCCAGAGCATAAGAGGTATGTCCTACGAGGAGAGGTTAAGGGAACTCAACCTGACGACACTGGAGGGACAGGAGAGATAGGGGGGGACATGATAACGACATACAAAATACTGAGGAGGAATTGACAAAGGGTGGACAAAGACAGGATGTTCCAGAGACCCTGGTGCTATTTTTCTAGGTTGATACGCCATGAGTTCGAACTCTCCCTTCGTCGAATTGCTCATGGAGTTGTTCGCATGCAGACAATTCCTATTATTTGAACTTTTACTTCGCTTTATATAATACTAAGATGTTTATCGAGTATATATAAACATGGTTAAAACTGTCAGAACTTCTTTGTTTTAAAGTAAAGTGTTAAGGATCTACTTGGGTGGTTGCCTCATCACAAGGTATTCCTCCGCGCTGCGAGGTTATATACACACCCTCCATACTGCCTGGGTGTCATAGACTAGACTTTTCAGGAACATTCTGCTGTTGACTCTCGCCCTGGCAGGTCATAGCAGCTCTCCTTACTTGCACAGTATCCCTACGATCCCCGTTGGGGAGGGGAACCTCTACCATCTCCACGATGTCTCATCGTGTGAGAATTAAGCCCAAGTCTGCTGTCGTCGATGACGCCACGAAGCTTGAGCTTGCAGCTTCTCTCAACACTTGTCTGCACGCAAAGTTCTCCAAGATCACGTCACTGCAGGAAGCTTTCATCGTCACTTTTCTCGATGATACTGAAGCTGACAAAGTGCTTACACCTACTGCCATGAAGACCTTAGAAGACCGAGGCTTTACCATCTCTACGTCACCATACATGCTTGCAAAACGTTCAGTGTTTATGAAACGTCTTGACAAGCTGATCACGAACATGACCATCCAGGAAATTACTACATCACTTGAAGACCTCAACACCTGGGCCAAGATTGACACTGTAGTGAAGATTCCCAACGCTTCCTCAATGCTCAAGGTCACATTCCTGGACGTTACCATGGCGACCAGAGCACTGTCTGATGGCCTGGCCATCTCTTACTACTATATCAACCCTCGACAGATTGAACCTGAACGCTTCACGTACATAACACCTTGCTGGACATGTTACTCGTACAGTCACTCAACTGCCGACTGCCACGTGAAGAATAAGAAGATATGTTCCACTTGTGGGTCTGCAGGACACGATTTTCGTTCTTGCACTTCCACTGCTGCTCCCACTTGCATCAACTGTAAGAGTGATCACCATACTCTTGCAGCCAAGTGTCCAGTGCGAAAGGATATCCTTTCTAAGAAACTGAAGGAAGAAACAAAGAGGTCATCTGGAACCTCTCCTACATACGCTGCAATTGCCAAGATTCAATCTACAACATCCAAGATTCTACAAGCTACTCAACAGTCGTCTCCACCACCTCTCACTACCCAGCCTCCACCTGATGATATTTCCACCAAATTCTATTACTGCATGATGTTTGCCCACATGTAAAATGCTGCAACACCTGGCTCTTTCAACACGACTATCAATGAACTTCTTGCACTCAACAACATGCCATCATTTAACTTCCCTGCAAGTCCACCATCAGCTGAAATTTTGAAAATAATCCCGAAGATCGTCAGTTTTGAAGCGCCAGATGACATGAAGGAATTAATAATTGACAATGACGACGCATCCTTTTTTGAATCCTCCAATCAACGTTCACCTGCTAACATCCAAGTCAGCACTACGCCTCCTATTCGTCGATCGCCTCCTACTCGTCGATTGGCTCGTCGTGGCGGCGTACCTCCTTCACCTCCACTCACCACTACTCATATGGACCAATCAGAAGCCACGATTCTACCACAGTCTTCTACACACTCTCTAGCAGAGACACCAACATTGAAAGAACCTTCAATGCTGCAACCACCAACAAAAACCTCTCCAGCCATCACTCGACGTATTAATACAGAAGACCAACATCGAGATCAGTACCTGCACTGGAAAGATATAACTTTTTATACGACTCCTGACCAAGAACCCACCATGAATGTCGACACTTTGTACGAGAAAATACACGACAGAACAGTCAAGTTTACAAATCGTAAAGGATCCCACTGCTCCTTCACTACACTCAAGATGGCCCTTGACCAGTTACAAGCCGACCCAGCATTTCGACCCAAGATTACAAGACTACTCATCGTTTCCTTCCAACAACTGCACAACATAAGGAATGCCTCCAACACTGAAGAACTGAAGTAACTTCTGACTCACAATTTAACGACACCTGACCAATCAAGAAGCTAGCCTCCCTTGACCACACCTCCAGCTTCTGCCAGCCGCCAATCAACATCAAGATGCAGCAATCTTCCGTCCAGCAAGTTGCAGTCAGCACCCGCAGAGTTCCTGTTGTCTTCTATGTCGTCTTCGTTATTGTTTATCCAGGCTTAGCAGTTGGGTCTAGTCCTGACTCTTCTCTCTTCGACTCAAGACATTCCTCTCACCGTCTATTCTTCGCACTGTCCCCACTTGCCCCTCGCCCCTCGTGGGTCCTTACCTGTGAGTCCTTGATTGATTGATTGCCTGGGTGTCAGTGTGATCCCAGACGTAGAAGTGGGAAGTATAATGGGTATTAATCATACGCACACGCAAAATAAATAAAACCTGTTTTGGTGCACTTTGTGTCACTCATATAAGTGTCTCCTAAGATATACTCACATAATATCTCTCATATATAATCATAACTTTGAGAATACCAATTTACTGAGAAACTGACACAAATATTTGAGAAATTGACAGAAGACAAAGAGAGAAGTGACCTTTAATTACTGTACCATAATAATGATCATAGCACCTTTAATTACTGTACCATAATGATGATAGTACCTGTGACCTTAATTACTGTACCATAATGGTGATAGTACCCGTGACCTTAATTACTGTACCATAATGATAGTACCTGTGACCTTAATTACTGTACCATAATGGTGATAGTACCTGTGACCTTAATTACTGTACCATAATGATGGTAGTACCTGTGACCTTAATTACTGTACCATAATGGTGATAGTACCCGTGACCTTAATTACTGTACCATAATGGTGATAGTACCTGTGACCTTAATTACTGTACCATAATGGTGATAGTACCTGTGACCTTAATTACTGTACCATAATGATAGTACCTGTGACCTTAATTACTGTACCATAATGGTGATAGTACCTGTGACCTTAATTATTGTACCATAATGGTGATAGTACCTGTGACCTTAATTACTGTACCATAATGGTGATAGTACCCGTGACCTTAATTACTGTACCATAATGGTGATAGTACCTGTGACCTTAATTACTGTACCATAATGGTGATAGTACCTGTGACCTTAATTACTGTACCATAATGATAGTACCTGTGACCTTAATTACTGTACCATAATGGTGATAGTACCTGTGACCTTAATTACTGTACCATAATGATAGTACCTGTGACCTTAATTACTGTACCATAATGGTGATAGTACCTGTTACCTTAATTACTGTACCATAATGGTGATAGTACCTGTGACCTTAATTACTGTACCATAATGGGGATAGTACCTGTGACCTTAATTACTGTACCATAATGGTGATAGTACCTGTGACCTTAATTACTGTACCATAATGGTGATAGTACCTGTGACCTTAATTACTGTACCATAATAATAATGATAGCACCTGTTTACCTGAAGAGAGTTCCGGGAGTCAAGCCTCCGCGGCCCGGTCTGCGACCAGGCCTCATGGTGGATCAGGACCTGATCAACCAGGCTGTTACTGTTGGCTGCAGGCAATCCAACGTACGAACCACAACCCGGCATGTCAGGTACCGACTTTAGGTGCTTGTCCAGTGCCAGCTTGAAGACTGCCAGGGGTCTGTTGGTAATCCCCCTTATGTATGCTGGGAGGCAGCTGAACAGTCTTGGGCCCCTGACACTTATTGTATTGTCTCTTAACGTGCTAGTGACACCCCTGCTTTTCATTGGGGGGATGGTGCATCGTCTGCCGAGTCTTTTGCTTTCGTTGTGAGTGATTTTCGTGTGCAAGTTCGGTACTAGTCCCTCTAGGATTTTCCAGGTGTATATAATCATGTATCTCTCCCTCCTGCGTTCCAGGGAATACAGGTTCAGGAACCTCAAGCGCTCCCAGTAATTGAGGGTTTTATCTCCGTTAGGGCCCCGCCGGAAGGTTTCTGTCATTTTCTGGTCGGAAATTTTCCCACCTGCCTTAAAGGTATGTTATGTGCAGCAATACCCAGCCTAGATAAAAAAACAAGTGACCTAAAAGAGTGTCATCTTGGGCTTCCCCCTCCCTAGTTTTGAAGGTTCTCATTACCATCCTTTCATTTTTCTGCAGATGCGATTGATCAAATTTTGGCCCTTAAAGGTGAGATCCTCCGACATGACACTCCCGGGTTTCTTTGACGTTAGGTTTTCGCTTTTTTTGTGGTTGGAATTTGTTTTATACTCGGGATGCCCTTAATTTTGTACCTTTAAGATGTTTGTACCTGTGACCTTAATTACGGTCAAAAATTTGATGATTAAGATACCCCTGGGGAACCTTAATTGGGGAAAACGTTATAGGGTGGGCCCCCTGCCCCCAATTTTCCGGGAAGTTTTAAAAAAACCCCCTTTTACCCCAAACATTGTGGTGTTCAGAACACACACGGGTGGTGTTTGAACACCACAAATGCATGGTGGTGTTCTGAACACACTAACTGCACTGGTGGTGTTTGAACACGTACCCTTCTTCCTTTTTACGTTGGGGGAGTACAAAGGGGGTCACCTGAGACGACTCTTCCCAAGGGTTCTCGGGGGGTATTATAAAAACTAGAGTTTTATATACATTCGTGTATGGGATAACACACACAAACCTAAAAATTTACTTTAAACCCTATTTTCTGTTTTTAAAGTGTTTATGACAGGTTGACTTTAGTCGTGTTTATATATTATTTTTATAAATATATTATATATTTATTTTATATATATTTTTATATATATATTTATATATTTTATATTTTATATATTATATATTTTATATATATATATTTATATATTTATATATATAATTTTATTTAAAAATTATATCTATATATATTTAATATATTTTTATAAAATTTTTTATTTATATATATATATATTTTTATATAAATATTAATTGGGGCTGTATATTTCCCATCCTTTTTTTGGGATCCTCTTCAGCATTTTTCAAGGGAAAAAGAACTGAAATAATAGAGAGGGTTTTCACCTTGCCCCTTTCAAGAGCGGCACGTGGGGGGGGCGGTCAAGTATGAGTGGGGGGACGTGGGCCAAAATTTGTTGGGGGGGGGGACGTTTTCAAGTAGTGAGGGGGGGACGTTTTCAAGTAGTGGGGGGGGAAACGTGTCAAGTAGTGGTGGGGGAACGTGTCAAATAGTGAGTGGGGGGAGGTTTTAAGTAGTGAGTGGGGGGAGTGTCAAGTAGTGGTGGGGGACGTGTCAAGTAGTGAGTGGGGGAACGTGTCAAGTAGTGAGTGGGGGGGAACGTGTCAAGTAGTGAGTGGGGGAAGTGTCAAGTAGTGGGGTGGGGGGAACGTGTCAAGTAGTGAGTGGGGGAGTGTCAAGTAGTGAGTGGGGGGACGTGTCAAGTAGTGAGTGGGGGGGACGTGTCAGTAGTGAGTGGGGGAACGTGTCAAAAGTAGTGAGTGGGGGAACGTTGTCAAGTAGTGAGTGGGGGGACGTGTCAAGTAGTGAGGGGGGGACGTGTCAAGTAGTGAGTGGGGGACGTGTCAAGTAGTGAGTGGGGGACGTGTCAAGTAGTGAGTGGGGGAACGTGTCAAGTAGTGAGTGGGGGAACGTGTCAAGTAGTGAGTGGGGGAACGGTTTTCAAGTAGTGAGTGGGGGAAGTGCCAAGTAGTGACTGGGGGAACGTGTAAGTAGTGGTGGGGGGACGTGTCAAGTAGTGGAGTGGGGGAGGGGTCAAGTAGTGAGTGGGGGACGTGTCAAGTAGTGAGTGGGGGAACGTGTCAAGTAGTGGTGGGGGAACGTGTCAAGTAGTGAGTGGGGGAACGTGTCAAGTAGTGAGTGGGGGAACGTGCCAAGTAGTGACTGGGGGAACGTGTCAAGTAGTGAGTGGGGGGACGTGTCAAGTAGTGAGTGGGGGGACGTGTCAAGTAGTGAGTGGGGGGGGCGTGTCAAAGTAGTGAGTGGGGGGACGTTTTCAAGTAGTGAGTGGGGGGAACGTGTCAAGTAGTGAGTGGGGGGGAAAGTGTCAAGTAGTGAGTGGGGGGACGTGTCAAGTAGTGAGTGGGGGACGTGTCAAGTAGTGAGTGGGGGACGTGTCAAGTAGTGAGTGGGGGACGTGTCAAGTAGTGAGTGGGGGAACGTGTCAAGTAGTGAGTGGGGAAGTGTCAAGTAGTGAGTGGGGGAACGTGTCAAGTAGTGAGTGGGGAAACGTGTCAAGTAGTGGCGAGGTGGGGGAGTGATCAATTAGTGGAGTGGGGGACGTGTCAGGTATGAGTGGGGGACGTGTCAAGTATGAGTGGGGGACGTGTCAAGTATTGAGTGGGACGTGTCAAGTAGGAGTCGGGGACGTTGTCAAGTAGTGAGGTGGGGGACGTGTCAATTAGTGAGTGGGTGGGAAGTATGTCAAGTAAGCGAGTGGTGGGACGTGTCAAAGTATTGTGAGTGGGGGACGTTTCAAGTTAGTGAGTGGGGGACGTGTTCAAGTAGTGAGTGGGGGGGAGTGTCAGGTATTGAGTGGGGGACGTGTCAAGTATTGAGTGTGGGGACCGCGTAGTAAGTATTATTGAGTGGAGGCACCGTGTCAAGTAGTGAGTCGGGGGACGTGTCAAGTAGTGAGTGGGGGGACGTTGTAAGTAGTGAGTGGGGGGACGTGTCAGGTATTGAGTGGGGGAGTGTCAAGTTTGAGTGGGGAGTGTCAATGTATTGACTGGTGCGGGGGACGTGTCAAGTAGTGAGTCGGGGGACGTGTCAAGTAGTGGAGTGGGGGACGTGTCAAGTAGTGAGTGTGGGGGACGTGTCAGTAAGCGAGTGGGGGACGTCCCCTGGTCAAGTATTGTGAGTGGGGGACGTGTCAAGTAGTGAGTGGGGGACGTGTCAAGTTGTGAGTGCGGGGGACGTGTCAGGTATTGAGTAGGGGGACGTTCAAGTAATTGAGTGGGGGGACGTGTCAAGTAGCGAGTGGGGGGACGGTCAAGTAGTGAGTGGGGGACGTGTTCAAAGTATTGAGTGGGGGACGTGTCAAGTAGTGAGTGCGGGAACGTGTCAAGTAGTTGAGTGGGGGACGTGTCAAGTAGTTGAGTGGGGAAGTGTCAAGTTAGGTGAGTGGGGGACGTGTCAAGTATGAGTTTGGGGGGGGGGGGGACGTGTCAAGTAGTGAGTGGGGGAGTGTCAAGTAGTGAGTCGGGGGACGTGTCAAGTAGAGAGTGGGGGAGTGTCAAAGTTAGTGAGTGGGGGGGACGTGATGTGCTCTATAAGTTGTGAGTGGGGAGGAGTGTCTAGTAGTGAGTGGGGGAGGGGTCGTGTCAAGTAGTGAGGTGGGGGAAGGGGGAACGTGTCAAGTAGTGAGGGGGGGACCGTGTCAAGTAGTGAGTGCGGGACGTGTCAAGGTAGTGAGTGGGGGGGACGTGTCACGTAGTGAGTGGGGGGACCGTGTGGAAGTAGCGAGTGGGGGGACGTGGTCAAAGTACGTGTGTGGGGGGAAGTGTCAAATTGTGAGTGGGGGGGACGTGTCATGTAGCGAGTGGGGGGACGTGACAAGTAGTGAGTGGGGGCACGTTGTCAAGTAGTAGAGTGGGGGGACGTGTCAGTAGTTGAGTGGGGGGACGTGTCAAGTAGTGAGTGGGGGGGACGTGTCAGGACGTGTAGTGGGGGCAAACAGTGTCAAATAGTGAGTGGGAGACGAGTCAATTTAGTGAGTGGGGGAAGTGTCAAGTAGTGATGGGGGGGAAGTTGTCAAGTAGGGTGGGGGACGCTGTAAAGTAGTGAGGTGGGGGACGTGTCAAGTAGTAGTGAGTGGGGGACCGTGTCATGTATTGAGTGGGGGACGTGTCAAGTAGTGAGTCAGGGGGTCGTGTCAAGTAGTGAGTGGGGACGTGTCAAGTAGTGTGTGGGGGGACGTGTCAAGTAGTGAGAAAACCTGGGTGGGAACGTGTCAAGTACTGTGGTGGGGGGGCGTGTCAAGTAGAGAGTGGGGGGAGTGTCAAGTAGTGAGTGGGGGGAGTGTCAAGTAGTGGAGTGGGGCGACGTTGTTTTAGTAGTGAGTGGGGGGACGTGTCAAGTAGTGAGGGGGGAACGTGTCAAGTAGTGCAGTGGGCGGGAACGTGTAAGTAGTGAGTGGGGGAACGTGCCAAGTAGTGACTGGGGGGGAAGTGTTCAAGTAGTGAGTGGGGGAACGTGTCAAGTAGTGAGTGGGGGAAACGTGTCAAGTAGTGATGTGGGCGGGAAACGTGTCAAGTAGTGAGTGGGAGACGTGTCAAGTAGTCGAGTGGGGGGAAGAGTCAAGTAGGTGAGTGGGGGAACGTGTCCAAGTAGTTGAGTGGGGGGGACGTGTATGTAGTGATGTGGGGGAGTGTCAAGTATATGAGTGGGGGGACGTGTTCAAGTAGTGAGTGGGGGGACGTATCAAGTAGTGAGTGGGGGGGACGTGTAAGTAGTGAGTGGGGGGACGTATGTCAAGTAAGTGAGTGGGGGGGGACGTCTTGTAAGTAGTGGTGGGGGAACGTTAGTCAAGTAGTGAGTGGGGGGGACGATGGTCATGAGTAATGAGTGGGGGACGTTTTGTCAAGTATGAGTGGGGGGTACGGTCAATTATTGAGTGGGGCGACGTGTCATAGTAGTGAGTCGGGGGACGTGTCAAAGTAGTGAGTGGGGGACGTGTCAAAGTAGTGAGTGGGGGACGTGTCAAGTAGCGAGTGGGGGACGTGTTCAAGTAGTGAGTGGGGGGACGTGTCAAGTTTGTGAGTGGGGGACGTGTCAAGTAGTGATGTGGGGGGACGTGTCAGTATTGAGTGGGGGACGTGTCAATGTATTGAGTGGGGGACGTGTCAAGTATTGAGTGGGGGGACGATGTCACAGTAGTGAGGGAGGGAACGTGTCAAGTAGTGAGTGGGGACGTGTCAAGTAGTGAGGTGGGGGGGAGTTGTCAAGTAAGTGAGTGGGGAACGTGTATGTCAAGTATTGAAGTGGGGACGGGGTCAAGTAGTTGTGAGTCGGGGGGGAAGTGTCAAGCTTGTTGTGGGGGACGTGTCAAGTATAAGTTAGTGAGTGGGGGGAGTGTCAAGTAGTGAGTGGGGGAAGTGTCAAGTAGTGCGTGGGGGAGGGACGTGTCAAGTAGCGAGGTGGGGGGACGTGTTTCAAGTGTGAGTGGGACGTGTCAAGTTATTGAGTGGGGGACGTGTCAAGTTAGTTGAGTGGGGGAACGTTGTTCAGTAGTGATGTAGGGGAGTGTCAAGTAGTGAGTGGGGGGACGTGGGGGTTTTTTTCCCCCAAGTAGTGAGTGGGGGACGTGTCAGTATTGAGTGGGGGACGTTGTCAAGTAGTGGAGTGGGGGACGTTGTCAAGTAGTGAGTGGGGGACGTGTCCAGTATGAGTGGGGGGACGTGTCAAGTTGTGAGTGGGGGAACGTGTCAAGTTGTGGAGTGGGGGACGTCGTCAAAAGTAGCGAGTGGGGGGACGTGTCACGTAGTGAGTGGGGGAGTTTAAAAGTAGTGAGTGGGGGGACGTGGTCTAGTAGTTGAGTCGGGGGGACGTTTGTCAAGTAGTGAGTGGGGGGAAGTGTCAAGTAGTGAAGTGGGGGAAACGTGTCATGTAAAGTGAGTGGCGGGGAAACGTGCCAAAGTAGTGACTGGGGGAAGTGTCAAAAGTAGTGAGTGGGGGAACGTGTCAAGTAGAAGAGTGGGGAACGGTCAAGTAGTGATGTGGGGGAACGTGTCAAGTAGTGAGTGGGGAGGACGTGTCATGTAGTGAGTGGGGGGACGTCGTCAAGTAGTGAGTGGGGGAACGTGTCAAGGTAGTGAGTGGGGGGACGTGGTCAAGTAGTGAGTTGGGGGAAGTGTCATGGTAAATGAGGTGGGGGGACGTGTCAAGTAGTGAGTGGGGGCGTGTCAAGTAGTGAGTGGGGGGACGTGTCAAGTAGTGAGTGGGGAGAGGAAGTAGTGAGAGGGCGGGCGTGTCAAGTAGTGGTGGGAACGTCTGTCAAGTAGTGAGTGGGGGGACGTGTCATGTAGTGAGTGGCGTGGTGGGGGACGTGTCAAGTAGTGAGTGGGGGGACGTGTCCAAGTAGTGAGTGGGTGGGACGTGTCAAGTAGCGAGTGGGGCGGGGGGACGTGTCATGTATGTGAGTGGGGGACGTGTCAATTAAGTGGAGGGGGGGACGGTGTCAAGTAGCGTGTGGGGGGGACGTGAAAAGTAGTGAGTGGGGGAACGTTTCAATAGTGAGTGGGGGGACGTGTCAAGTAAGTGAGAGTGGGAGGGACGTGTCAAAGTAGTGACGTGGGGGGGACGTCGTCAGGCTGTGAGTGGGGCACTTGGTCAAGGTAGTGAGTGGGAGGGACGTGTCAGTAGTTAGTGGGGGACGTGTCAAGTAGTGGTGGGGGACGTGTATGTAGTATGGTATAGGGGGACGTGTCAAGTAGAGTGAGTGGGGGACGTGTCAAGTAGTGAGTGGGGGGACCGTGTCAAGTAGTGAGTGGGGAACGTGTCAAGTAGTTGAGTGGGGGACGTTGTCATAGTAGTGAGTGGGGGGGACGTGTCAGGTATTGAGTGGGGGACCGGTGTTAAAGTATTGAGTGGGGGACGTGTCAAGTATTGAGTGGGGGAGTTGTCATGTAGTGAGTCGGGGACGTGTAGTAGTGAGTGGGGAGGGACGTGTCAAGTGGGTGAGTGGGTGGGACGTGTCAAGTAGCGAGTGGGGGAGTGTCAAGTAGTGAGTGGGGGACGTGTCAATAGTGAGTGGGGGGACGTGTCAAGTAGTGAGTGGGGGGACGTGTCAGGTATGGACGTGGGGGACGTCCTGTCAAGTATTGATGTGGGGGTCGTGTCAAGTATTGAGTGGAGGACGTTTGTCAAGTAGTGAGTCGGGGGACGTGTCAAGTAGTGAGTGGGGGAACGTGTCATAGTGAGTGGGGGGACGTGTCAGGTATTGAGTGGGGGACCCGTTGTCATAGTATTGAGCTGAGGAAGTGTCAAGGATTGGATTGGGGGATCGTGTCAAGTAGTGAGTCGGGGACCCAGTGTCAAGTTAGTGAGTGGGGGACGTGTCAAGTAGTGATGTGGGGGGACGTGTCAAGTACGAGTGGGGGACGTGTCAAGTTTACGTGAGTGGTGGACGTGTCAAGTAGTGAGTGGGGGACGTGTCCAAAGTAGTTGAGGTGGGGGGAACGTGTCAGTGAATTGAGTGGGGGCGTGTTCAAGTATTGAGTGGGGGACGTGTCAAGTAGCGAGTGGGGGGACGTGTCAAGTAGTGAGTGCGGGCGGAACCGTGTCAAAGTATTGAGTGGGGGACGTGTCAAGTATAAGTGCGTGGGGGAACGTGTCAAGTAGTGAGTGGGGGACGTGTCATAGTTGTGAGTGTGGGAAGTGACAAGTAGTGAGTGGGGACGTGTCAAGTATTGTGTGGTGGGACGTGTCAAGTATTGGTGGGGGACGTGTCAAAGTAGTGGAGTCGGGGGACGTGTTCAAGTAGTGAGTGGGGACGTGTCAAGTAGTGAGTGGGTGGGACGTTGTCAAGTAGTGAGTGGGGGGAACGTGTCAAGTAGTTTTTTAGGGGTGGGGGGACGTGTCAAGTAGTGAGTGGGGGAACGTGTCAAGTATGTGAGTGGGGGGGGGCGTTGTCAAGTCAGTGAGTGGGGGGGACGTGTCAAGTAGTGAGTGGGGGGACGTGTCAAAGAAGTGAGTGGGGGGACCGTGTCAAGTAGCGATTGGTGGGGACGTGTCAAGTAGTGAGTGGGGGGACGTGTCAATTATGTGAGTGGGGGGACGTTGTCAAGTAGTTGAGTGGGGGGACGTGTCAAGTATTAGTGAGTGGGGGGGAAAGTGTCAGGAGTGAGTGGGGGCACGTTGTCACGTAGTGAGTGTGGAGACGTGTCAAGTAGTGAGTGGGGGGACGTGTCAATTAGTGAGTGGGGACGTGTCAAGTTAGTGAGTTAACGGGACGTGTCAAGTAGCCAGTTGTGAGTGGGGGGGGGAGTGCAAGTAGTGAGTGGGGGGAGTGTCAAGTAGTGAGTGTGGGAACGTGTCAAGTAGTGAGTGTTGGACGTGTCACAGTAGTGAGTGGGGGGGGTGTCAGGTATTGAGTGGGGGACGTGTCAAGTATTGAGTGGGGGACGTGTCAAGTATTGTGTGGGGGACGTGTCAAGTAGTGAGTCGGGGGACGTGTCATGTAGTGAGTCGGGGGACGTGTCAAGTAGTGAGTGCGGGTGACTGTTCAAGTAAGCGAAGTGGGGGACGAGCAAGTAGTGAGTGGGGGACGTGTCAAGTAGTGATCTGGGGGACGTGTCAAGAAGTGAGGGGGGGGGACGTGTCCAGAGTAGATGAGTGGGGGAGTGTCAAGTATTGAGTGGGGGACGTTCAAGTATTGAGTGGAGGACGTGTCAAGTAGTGGTCGGGGGACGTGTCAGTAGTGAGTAGGGACGTGTCATGTAGTGATTGGGGGGGATGTGTCAGGTATTGAGTGGGGGACGTTGTAAAAGTATGAGTGGGGGACGTTGTCAATTATTGAGTGGGGGGAACCACGTGATCAAGTAGTGAGTCGGGGGACGTTGTCATGTAGTGAGTGGGGGACGTAGTCAAGTTAGTGAGTGGGGGGACGTGTCAAGTAGCGAGTGGGGGGGACGTGCAAGTAGGTGAGTGGGGGACGTGGTCAAGTAGTGAGTGGGTGGGGAGTGTCAAGTAGTGAGTGGGGGAAGTGTCAAGTATGTTGTGGGGGAAGGGAACGTTGTCAAGTAGTGAGTGGGGGGACGTGTCAAGTAGTGAGTGGGGGACGTGTCAAGTAGTGAGTGGGGAAACGTGTCAAAAGGTATTGAGTGGGGGACGTGTAAAGTAGTGAGTCGGGGGACGTGTCAAGTAGTGAGTGGGGACGTGTCAGTAGTGACGTGGTGGGAACGTGTCAAGTAGTGAGTTGGGGGAACGTGGTCAAGTAAGTGAGTGGGGGGACGTGTCAAAGTAGCGAGTGGGGGGACGTGTCAAGTAGTGAGTGGGGGAGGTCAAGTTTTGAGTGGGGGACGTGTTCAAAGTAGTGAGTGGGGGAACGTGTCAAGTAGTGAGTGCGGGACGTGTCAAGTTAGTGAGTGGGGGACGTGTCAAGTAGTGAGGGGGGATCGTGTCAAGTATTGAGTGGGGACGTGTCAAAGTAGTGAGTCGGGGGACGTGTCAACGTAGTGAGTGGGGGAGCGTGTCAAGTAGTGAGTGAGCGGGGACGTTGTCAAGTAGTGAAGTGGGGGGGGGGTGATCGTGTAAGTAGGTGAGTGGGGGGACGTGTCAAGTAGCGAGTGGGGGGGACGTGTCAATTAGTGAGTGGGGGACTGTCAAGTAGTGAGTGGGGGGACGTGTCTAGGTAGTGAGTGGGGGGGACGTGTCAAGTAGTTGAGTGCGGGAAACGTGTCAAGTAGTGTGTGGGGGGGACGTGTCTGTCAAGTAGTGAGTGGGGCGGACGTGTCAGTAGTGAGTGGGGGAGTGTCAAGTAGGTGAGGTGGGGGGACGTGTCAGTAGTGAGTGGTGGGGACGTGTCAAGTAATGAGTGGGGGGACGTGTCAAGGTAGTTGAGTGGGGAGTGTCAAGTAGTGAGTTGGGGGGGAACGTCGTCAAGTACGTGAGTGGGGGGACGTGTCAAGTAGTGAGTGTGGTGTAACGTTGTCAAGTAGTGAGTGGGGGACCTGTTCATTAGTGAGTGGGGGACCGTGTCAAGTAGGAGTGGGGGACGTGTCATGTAGAGTGAGTGGGGGGAACGTTGTCAAAGTAGTGAGTGTTGGGAACGTGTCAAGTAGTGTGTGGGGGAAGTGTCAAGTAGTGAGTGGGGGGACGTGTCAAGTAGTGAGTGGGGGACGTACGTGTCATGTAAAGGTGAGTGGGGGGACGTGTCAACGTAGTGTATGAGTCGGGGGACGTGTCAAGTAGTGAGGGGGGGGGGGACGTGTCAAGTAGGAGTGGGGACGTTAATAGTAATGAGTGGGGGACGTGTCAAGTGGTGATTGGGGGTCGTGGTCAAGTAGTGATGGGGGGGAAGTGTCATGTAGTGAGTGGGGGGACGTGTCAAGTAGTGAGGGTGGGAGGAAGTGTCAAGTTGTGCGTGGGGGGGACGTGTCAATTAGTGGAGTGGGGGGGACGTGTCAAGTAGTGAGTGGGGGAGTGTCAAGTAGTGGTGAGTGGGGTGGAGCCGTGTCAAGTAGCCTAGTGAGTGGGGGAACGTGTCCCAAGTATTTGTGTGGGGGGAGTGTCAAGTAGTGAGGGGGGGGACGTGTCAAGTAAGTGAGTGGGGGACGTGTCAAGTAGTGAGAGGGGGGACGGTGTCAAGTAGTGAGTGGGGGGAGTGTCAGTAGTGGAGTTGGGGGAGGTTGTCAAGTAGGAGTGGGGGGGACGTGTCAAGTAGTGAGTGGGGGAACGTGTCAATTAGTGAGTGGGGGAGGACGTGTGTCAATTAGTGAGTGGGGGACGTGTCAAGTAGTGAGTGGGGGACGTGTCAGTAGTGAGTGGGGGAAGTGTCAAGTAGTGTGTGGGGGACGTGTCAAGAGTGAGTGGGTGTGGGGAACGTGTCATGAGAGTGGGTTCGGGGAAGTGTCAAGTAGTGAGTGGGGGGACGTGTCAAGTAGTGGTGGGGAACGTGTCAGTATGAGTGGGGGACGTGTTCTATAAGTGAGTGGGGACGTGTCAAAGTAGTGAGTGGGGGACGTGTCAAGTAGTGTGTGGGGGACGTGTCCGTAGTGAGTGGGGGTAGGGAACGTGTCAAGTAGTGAGTGGGGGGACGTGTCAAAGTAGTGAGTGGGGGAGTGGTCAAAGTAGTGAGTGTGGGGGGGACGTGTCAAGATAGTGAGTTGGGGGAAGTGTCAAGTAGTGAGTGGGGGACGTGTCAAGTAGTTGAGTTGGGGACGTGTCAAGTAGTGAGTGGGGGGGACGTGTCAAAGTGTGAGTGGGGGGGACGGTCGTCAAGTAGTGGTTGGGGAAACGTGTCAAGTAGTGAGTGGGGGAGTGTCAATTAGTGAGTGGGGAGTGTCAAGTAGTGTGAGTGGGGGAACGTGTCAAGTAGTGATGTGGGGGACGTGTCAAGTCAGTGAGTGGGGATCGTGTCAAGTAGTGAGATGGGGGGAACGTTGTCAAGTGGGAGTGGGGGGGACGTTGTCAAGTAGTGGAGTCGGGGGACGTGCAAGTAGTGAGTGGGGGGGACTGTCAAGTACGTGAGTGGGGGGACGTGTCAAGTAGTGAGTGGTGGGGGAACGTGTCAAGTAGTGAGTGGGGGGGGGGGACGTGTAAAAGTAGCGAGGTGGGGGACGTGTCAGTAGTGAGTGGGGGGACCGTGTCAAGTAGTGAGTGGGGGGGGACGTGTCAAGTAGTGAGTGGGGACGTATCAAGTAGTGAGTGTGGAAAACGTGTCAAGTAAGTGAGAAGTGGGGGGACGTGTAAAGTAGTGAGTGGGGGAATCGTCAAGTAGTGAGTGGGGAGTGTCAAGTAGTGAGTGGGGGGAACGTGTCAAGTAGTGAGTGGGGGGAGTGTCAAGTTGTGAGTGGGGGAACGTGTCAAGTAAGTGAGTGGGGGGACGTGTTCAGTAATGAGTGGGGGAACGTGTCAAGTAGGGAGTGGGGGACGTGTCAGTAGTGAGTGGGGGACGTGTCAAGTAGGAGTGGGGGGAGTGTCAAGTAGTGAGTGGGGGGGAAGTGTCAAGTAAGTGATGTGGGGGACGTTGTCAAGTAGTGGAGTGGGGGAACGTGTCAAATAGTGAGTGGGGGGAACGTGTCAAGTACTGGGGGGAGGCAGTGAGTGGGGGGACGTGGACAATTAGTGGTTGTGGGGGACGTGTCAAGTAGTGAGTGGGGAGGGAACGTGTCAAGTATTGAAGTGGGGGGGGAACGTTGTCAAGTAGTGAGTGGTGGGAACGTGTCCAAGTTAGTGAGTGGGGGAACGTGCAAGACGTGAGGTGGCGGGAACGTGCCAAGTTAGTGAGTGGGGGAACGTGTCAAGTAGTGAGTGGGGGAACGTGTCAAGTAGTGAGTGGGGGGACGTGTCAAGTAGTGAGAGGGGGAACGTGTCAAGAATGAGTGGGGGGACGGCGTGTCAGTAGTGAGTGGGGGAACGTGTCGAGTAGTGAGTGGGGAAGTGTCAAGTAATGAGTCGGGGTTTACGTGTCAAAGTAGTGAGTGGAGGGACGTGTCAAGTAGTTGATGGGGGAACGTGTCAACTATGAGTGGGGGACGGGTCAAAGTAATGAGTGGGGTGACGTTGTCAAAGTATGTGAGTGGGGGATCGCTGTGAGTAGTGAGTGGGGGGACGTTGTCAAGTAAGAGTGGGGGGGGACGTTGTCAAGTAGTGAGTGGGGGGACGTGTCAAGTAGTGAGTGGTGGACGGTTGTAGAGTAGTGATGGGGGAGTGTCAAGTAATGAGTGGGGGGACGTGTCAAGACGTGAGTGGGGGAAACGTGCAAGTAGAGAGTGGGGGAACGTTTCAAGTAGTGAGTGGGGGAAGTGGTCAAGTAGTGAGTAGTGAGTGGGGAAAAACGTGTCAAGTAGTGGTGCGTGGGGACGGTCAAGTAGTGAGTGGGGGAACCGTTTCAAGTAGTGAGTGGGTGGGGGACGTGTCAAGTAGTGACGTGAGGGGAGTTGTCAAGGTAATGACGGGGGGGACGTGTCAAGTAGTATAGTGAGTGGGGGACGTGTCAAGTAGTGAGTGGGGGGAGTGTCAAGTAGTGGTGGGGAAACGTGTCTAAGTAGTGAGTGGGGGGACGTGTCAAAAAAAAAGGTTAGTGAGTGGGGGAAACGTGTCAAGTAGTGAGTGGGGGGGGACGTGTCAAGTAGTGAGTGGGGGGACGTGTTCAAGTGTGAGTTGGGGGACGTTGTCAAGTAGTAGTGGGGACGTGTCAAAGTAGCGAGTGGGGGGACGCGGTGTCAAGTAGTGAGTGGGGGACGTGTCAATTAGTGAGGGGGGGACGAGTCAAGTAGCGAGTGGGGGACGTGGACAAGTATGTGTGTGGGCGGAACGTTGTCAAGTAGTGAGTGGGGGGGACGTGTCAGTAGTGAGTGGGGGACGTGCAAGTAGTGGTGGGGGGGGACGTGGTCAGGCAGTGAGTGGGGGCACGTGTCAAGTAGTGAGTGGGAGACGTGTCAAGTAGTGACGTGGTAGGAAGTGTTAAGTAGTGAGTGGGGGGACGTGGTTTCAAAGTAGTGAGTAAAGGGGAGTTGGTCATGTAGTGAGTGGGGGGGACGTGTCAAGTACAGTGAGTGGGGGGACGTGTCAAGTAGTGAGTGGGGAACGGTCAAGTAGTGAGTGGGGGACGTTTGTCAAAGTAGTGAGTGGGGGGAGTGGTCAGGTATTGAGTGGGGGACGTGTCAAGTATTGAGTGGGGGACGTGTCAAGTATTGGTGGGGGACGTGTTCAAGTAGTGAGTCGGGGGACGTTGTCAAGAGTGGTGGGGCGACGTGTCAAGCTATGAGTGGGGGGAGTGTCAAGTAGCGAGTGTGGGGACGTTTGTCAAGTATGTGAGTGGGGGGACGTGTCAAGTAGTGAGTGGGGAGGAGTGTCAAGTAGTGGGGGACGGGGACGTGTCAGGTATTGTGTGGGGGACGTGTCAAGTATTGAGTGGGGGACGTGTCAAAGTATTGGTGGAGGGACGTGTCAAGTGGAGTCGGGGGGACGTGTCAAGTAGTGAGTGGGGGACGTGTCAAGTAGTGATGGGGGGAGACGTTTCTGGTATTGAGTGGGGGGAGTATGATGTAAGTATTGAGTGGGGGGACGGTTGTTCAATGTATGGAGGGGGGACGTGTCAAGTTTAGTGGTCGGGGGGACGTGTCAAGTGTGAGTGGGGGGACGTGTCAAAGTAGTGAAGTGGCGGGGACGTGTCAAGTAGCGATCGTGGGGGACGTGTCAAGTAAGTGAGTGGGGGAGTTGTCAAGTAGTGAGTGGGGAGGGCGGGACGTGTCAAGTAGTTGAGTGGGGGGACGTGTCAGGTATTGAGTGGAGGGGAACGGTTGTCAGAATTGAGGTGGGGAGAGTTGTCAAGTAGCGAGTGGGAGGACGTTGTCAAGTAGTGAGAGGGGGAGTGTCAAGTATGAGTGGGAGACGTGGTCAAGTGTGGTGGGGGAAACGTGTCAAGTAGTGAGTGAGGGGACGTGTCAAGTAGTGAGTGTGGGGAGTGTCAAGTAGTGAGTGGGGGGGGACGTGTCAAGGTATTGAGTGCGGGGACGAGTCAAAGTATTGAGTGGGGGACGTGTCAAGTAGTGAGTCGGGGGACGTGTTCAAGTAGTGAGTGGGGGGACGTGTTCAAGTCAGTGTGTGGGGGGGACGTGTCAAGTTAGTGTGTGGGGGGACGTCTGGTCAAGTAGTGAGGTGGGGGGACGTGTCAAGTGTGAGTGGGGGAACGTGTCCAGTAGTGAGTGGGGGGAAGTGTCAAGTAGTGAGTGTGGGGACGTGTCAAGTAGTGAGTGGGGACGTGTAGTAGCTGATGGGGGACGTGGTCAAGTAGCGAGATGGGGGGAGTGTCACAGTATGTGAGGTGGGGGACGTGTCATTTAGTGAGTGGCGGGGACGTGTCAAGTAGCGAGTGGGGGACGTGAACTAAGTAGTGAGTGAGGGACAAGTGTCAAGTAGTGAGTGGGGGGACGTGTCAAGTAGTGAGTGGGGGGACGTGTCAAGTAGTGAGTGGAGGGGGACCGTTGTCAGGCAGTGGAGTGGGTGGCAAGTGTCAAAGTAGTGAGTGGAGACGTGTAAAGTAGTGAGTGGGGGGACGAGTCAAGTAGTGAGAGGGGGAACGTTCAAGTAGTGAGTGGGGGACGTGTTCAAGTAGTGAGTGGGACGTGTCAAGTAGTGAGTGGGGGACGTGGTCAAGTATTGAGTGGGGGGACGGTCAAGAGTGTGAGTCGGGGGACGTGTAAGTAGTGAGTGGGGGGACGTGTCAAGTAGTGAGTGGGGGGGACGTTGTCAAGTAGTGAGTGGGGGGGGGAAACGTTGTTCAAGTAGGGGTGGGGGAACGTGCGACAAGTAGGGAGTGGGGGGAACGTGCCAAGTAGTGATGGGGGACGTTGTCAGTAGTGAGTGGGGAACGTGGTCAAGTAGTGAGTGGGGGAAGTGGTCAAGTTGTCGAGTGGGGGAAACGTGTCAAGTAGGAGTGGGGGATAACGTGTCAAGTATGTGAGTGGGGGGAAAGTGTCAAGTATGTGGGGGGAAAGTGAGGGGACGTGTTAAAGTAATGAGTGTGGGACGTGTCAAGTAGTGAGTGGGGGACGTTTTGTCAAGTACGGTGAGTGGGGGGACGTGTCAAGTATCGTGAGTGGGGGGGGACGTGTCAAGTAGTGAGTGGGGGGAGTGTCAAGTAGTGAGTGGGGAAACGTTTCAAGTAGTGAGTGGGGGGAGTGTCAGGTATTGAGTGGGGGACGTGGTCAAGTATTGAGTGGGGAGTGGTCAATTATTGAGTGGGGGACGTGTCAAGTTGTGAGGCGAGGGGACGTGGTCAAGTAAGTGAGTGGGGGACCGTGTCAAGTTAGTGGAGTTGGGGGGACGTTTGTCATGTAGCGGAGTGGGGGACGTGTCAAAGTAGTGGAGTGGGGGACCGTGCTCAAAGGTAGTGGTGGGGGAGTTGTTTGTCAATGTAGTGAGTGGCGGGGACGTTGTCAAGGTATTGAGGTGGGGGACGTGTCAAGTATTGAGTGGGGGAGTGTCATGTAGTTGAGTCGGGGGACGTGTCAAGTAGTGGAGTGGGGGGACGTGTCAAGTTGTGAGTGGGGGACGTGTCAAGTAGTGAGTGGGGGAACGTGTCAAGTAGTGGTGGGAGTGTCAAGTATGGAGTGGGGTGACGTGTCAAGTAGTGAGTGGGAAACGTGTCAAGTATTGAGTGGGGGACGTGTCAAGGATGAGTCGGGGGACGTTGCAGTAGTGAGGTGGGGGACGTGTCAGTAGTGAGTGGGGGGAGTGTCAAGATAGTGAGTGGGGGGAAGTTGTCAGTAGTGAGTGGGGGTCGTGTCAAGTAGCGAGTGGGGGGGGTCGTGTCAAGTAGTGAGTGGGGGACGTGTCAAGTATTGGAGGGGGACGTGTAAAGGTAGTAGTGAGTGGGGGGGGAACGTTCAACCCACACACCCCCCCAGTAGTGAGTGGGCGGAGTGTCAAGGTAGTGAGTGGGGGACGTGTCATAAGTAGTGATGTGGGGGACGTGGTCAAGTATTGGTGGGGGACGTTGTCAAGTAGTGAGTCGGGGGGACTTGTCAATAGTGAGTGGGGGAAGTGTCAAGTAGTGAGTGGGGGGAACGTGTCAAGGCTAGTGAGTGGGGGAACGTTGTCAAGTTAGTGAGTGGGGGGTACGTGTCAAGTAGCGAGTGGTGGGGACGTGCAAGTAGTGAGTGGGGAGTGTCAAGCTATGAGTGGGGGGGGGGGAGTGTCTAGTAGTGATGTGGGGGGTGACGTGTCAAGTAGTGATGAGTGAGTGGGGGAACGTGATCAAGTAGTGAGTGGGGGAACGTGTAAGTATGTGAGTCGAGGGGAACGTGCCAAGTAGTGACTGGGGGGAACGTGTCAAGTAGTGAGTGGGGGAACGTGTCAAGTAGAGAGTGGGGGAACGTGTCAAGTAGTGAGTGGGGGAACGTGTCAAGTAGTGAGTGGGGAGACGTGTCAAGTACGTGAGTGGGGGGGACGTGTCAAGTAGTGAGTGCGGGGAAAGTGTCAAGTAGTGAGGAAGTTGGTGGGGGGGTGTTTGGGGGGGGGGGACGTGTCAAATTTGTGTGTGGGGGGACGTGTTCAAGTAATGAGTGGGGGGACGTGTTAAGTAGTTACGTGGGGGACGTGTCAAAGTAGTGAGTGGGGGGACGTGTAAGTAGTGAGTGGGGGGGGGACGTGTCAAGTAGTGAGTGGGGGGATCGTGTCAAGTAGTGAGTGGGAGGAACTTGTCAAGTAGTGAGTGGGGGGACGTGTCAAGTTGTGAGTGTAGGGGGACGTGTCAAGTTGTGAGTGGGGGACGTGTCAAGTAGTGAGTGGGGGACGTGTCCAAGTAGCGAGTGGGGGGTCGTGTACAGTAGTGAGTGGGGGAGTGTCAATAGTGAGTGGAGGGGACGTGTCAAGTTGCGAGTGGGGGGGACGTGACAAGTAGTGAGTGGGGGAACGTTGTCAGAGTATGAGTGGGGGGAGTGTCAAGTAGTGAGTGGGGGGACGTGTCAAGTAGTTGAGTGGGGGGGACGTGTCAGGCAGTGAGTGGGGGCACGTGTCAAGTAGTGAGTGGGAGACGTGTCAAGTAGTGAGTGGGGGACGTGTCAAGTAGTGAGTGGGGGACGTGTCAAGTGTGGTAAGGGGACGTGTAAAGTAGTGAGTTGGGGACGATGTCAAGTAGTGGGTGGGGGGACCGTGTCAAAGTAGTGAGTGGGGAACCGTGTAAGTAGTGAGTGGGTGGGACGTGTCAAGTAGTGAGTGGGGGGACGTAGACGGGGGAGGGACGTGATCAAAGTAGTGAGTGAGGGGAACGTGTCAAGTAGTGAGTGGGGACGTGTCAAGTAGTGAGTGTGGGGGTAGTGTCAAGTAGTTTGTGGGGGGACGTGTCAAGTAGTGAGTGGGGGAACGTCTGTCAAGTAGTGTCGTGGGGGACGTGTCAAGTAGTGAGTGGGGGGACGTGTCAAGTAGTGAGTGGGGGACGTGTCAAGTAGTGAGTGGGGGACGTGTGAAGTAGCGAGTGGGGGGAAGTGTCAAGTTGTGAGTGGGGGACGTGTTCAATTAGTGAGTGGATGGGGAAGTGTCAATAGCGATGTGGGGGGGGACGAGACAAGTAGTGAGTGGAGGGATCGGCTGTCAAGTAGTGAGTGGGGGGGACGTGTCAAGTAGTGAGTCGGGGGGACGTGTCAAGTAGGAGTGGGGGGGGACGTCCTGTCAGGCAGTGAGTGGGGGCACGTGGTCAAATAGTGAGTGGGAGAGTGTCAAGTAGTGAGTGGGGGAACGTGTCAAGTAGTGAGTGGTGGAACGTGCCAAGTAGTGACTGGGGGAAAACGTGTCGTCAAGTAGATGAGTGGGGGAACGTGTCAAGTAGAGAGTGGGGGGAACAGTGTCAAGTGTGAGTGAGGGGAACGTGTCAAGTAGGGAGGTGGGGAAACGTGTCAAGTGTGAATGGGGGGACGTGGCAAGTAGTGAGTGGGGGACGTGTCAAGTAGTGATGGGGGGACGTGTCAAGTAGTGAGTGGGGGGAAGTGTCAAGTAGTGAGTGGGGGGGGAGTGTTCAAGTAGTGAGTGGCGACGTGTAAGTAGCGAGTGGGGGTCGAGTCCACCAGTAGTGAGTGGGGGACGTGTACAATTGTGAGTGGGGGGAAGGGGGAATCGTGTCAAGTAGCGAAGTGGTTAGGCGGACGTGACAAGTAGTGAGTGGTGGGAACGTGTCAAGTAGTGAGTGGGGGGGAAGTGGTCAAGTAGTGAGGGGGGGGGGGGGACGTGTCAAGTAAGCTAGTGAGTGGGGGGGACGTGTCAGGCTGTGAGTGGGGGCACGTTGTCAAAGTAGGTGAGTGGGAGACCGTGTCAAGTTAGTGAGTAGGGGTCGTGTCAAGTAGTGAGTGGGGGACGTGTCAAGTAGTGAGTAAGGGGACGTGTCAAGTAGTGAGTGGGGGACGTGTCAAGTAGTGAGTGGGGGGACGTGTCAAGTAGTGAGTGGGGAAACGTGTCAAGTAGTGGCGAGGTGGGGGAGTGATCAATTAGTGGAGTGGGGGACGTGTCAGGTATGAGTGGGGGACGTGTCAAGTATGAGTGGGGGACGTGTCAAGTATTGAGTGGGACGTGTCAAGTAGGAGTCGGGGACGTTGTCAAGTAGTGAGGTGGGGGACGTGTCAATTAGTGAGTGGGTGGGAAGTATGTCAAGTAAGCGAGTGGTGGGACGTGTCAAAGTATTGTGAGTGGGGGACGTTTCAAGTTAGTGAGTGGGGGACGTGTTCAAGTAGTGAGTGGGGGGGAGTGTCAGGTATTGAGTGGGGGACGTGTCAAGTATTGAGTGTGGGGACCGCGTAGTAAGTATTATTGAGTGGAGGCACCGTGTCAAGTAGTGAGTCGGGGGACGTGTCAAGTAGTGAGTGGGGGGACGTTGTAAGTAGTGAGTGGGGGGACGTGTCAGGTATTGAGTGGGGGAGTGTCAAGTTTGAGTGGGGAGTGTCAATGTATTGACTGGTGCGGGGGACGTGTCAAGTAGTGAGTCGGGGGACGTGTCAAGTAGTGGAGTGGGGGACGTGTCAAGTAGTGAGTGTGGGGGACGTGTCAGTAAGCGAGTGGGGGACGTCCCCTGGTCAAGTATTGTGAGTGGGGGACGTGTCAAGTAGTGAGTGGGGGACGTGTCAAGTTGTGAGTGCGGGGGACGTGTCAGGTATTGAGTAGGGGGACGTTCAAGTAATTGAGTGGGGGGACGTGTCAAGTAGCGAGTGGGGGGACGGTCAAGTAGTGAGTGGGGGACGTGTTCAAAGTATTGAGTGGGGGACGTGTCAAGTAGTGAGTGCGGGAACGTGTCAAGTAGTTGAGTGGGGGACGTGTCAAGTAGTTGAGTGGGGAAGTGTCAAGTTAGGTGAGTGGGGGACGTGTCAAGTATGAGTTTGGGGGGGGGGGGGACGTGTCAAGTAGTGAGTGGGGGAGTGTCAAGTAGTGAGTCGGGGGACGTGTCAAGTAGAGAGTGGGGGAGTGTCAAAGTTAGTGAGTGGGGGGGACGTGATGTGCTCTATAAGTTGTGAGTGGGGAGGAGTGTCTAGTAGTGAGTGGGGGAGGGGTCGTGTCAAGTAGTGAGGTGGGGGAAGGGGGAACGTGTCAAGTAGTGAGGGGGGGACCGTGTCAAGTAGTGAGTGCGGGACGTGTCAAGGTAGTGAGTGGGGGGGACGTGTCACGTAGTGAGTGGGGGGACCGTGTGGAAGTAGCGAGTGGGGGGACGTGGTCAAAGTACGTGTGTGGGGGGAAGTGTCAAATTGTGAGTGGGGGGGACGTGTCATGTAGCGAGTGGGGGGACGTGACAAGTAGTGAGTGGGGGCACGTTGTCAAGTAGTAGAGTGGGGGGACGTGTCAGTAGTTGAGTGGGGGGACGTGTCAAGTAGTGAGTGGGGGGGACGTGTCAGGACGTGTAGTGGGGGCAAACAGTGTCAAATAGTGAGTGGGAGACGAGTCAATTTAGTGAGTGGGGGAAGTGTCAAGTAGTGATGGGGGGGAAGTTGTCAAGTAGGGTGGGGGACGCTGTAAAGTAGTGAGGTGGGGGACGTGTCAAGTAGTAGTGAGTGGGGGACCGTGTCATGTATTGAGTGGGGGACGTGTCAAGTAGTGAGTCAGGGGGTCGTGTCAAGTAGTGAGTGGGGACGTGTCAAGTAGTGTGTGGGGGGACGTGTCAAGTAGTGAGAAAACCTGGGTGGGAACGTGTCAAGTACTGTGGTGGGGGGGCGTGTCAAGTAGAGAGTGGGGGGAGTGTCAAGTAGTGAGTGGGGGGAGTGTCAAGTAGTGGAGTGGGGCGACGTTGTTTTAGTAGTGAGTGGGGGGACGTGTCAAGTAGTGAGGGGGGAACGTGTCAAGTAGTGCAGTGGGCGGGAACGTGTAAGTAGTGAGTGGGGGAACGTGCCAAGTAGTGACTGGGGGGGAAGTGTTCAAGTAGTGAGTGGGGGAACGTGTCAAGTAGTGAGTGGGGGAAACGTGTCAAGTAGTGATGTGGGCGGGAAACGTGTCAAGTAGTGAGTGGGAGACGTGTCAAGTAGTCGAGTGGGGGGAAGAGTCAAGTAGGTGAGTGGGGGAACGTGTCCAAGTAGTTGAGTGGGGGGGACGTGTATGTAGTGATGTGGGGGAGTGTCAAGTATATGAGTGGGGGGACGTGTTCAAGTAGTGAGTGGGGGGACGTATCAAGTAGTGAGTGGGGGGGACGTGTAAGTAGTGAGTGGGGGGACGTATGTCAAGTAAGTGAGTGGGGGGGGACGTCTTGTAAGTAGTGGTGGGGGAACGTTAGTCAAGTAGTGAGTGGGGGGGACGATGGTCATGAGTAATGAGTGGGGGACGTTTTGTCAAGTATGAGTGGGGGGTACGGTCAATTATTGAGTGGGGCGACGTGTCATAGTAGTGAGTCGGGGGACGTGTCAAAGTAGTGAGTGGGGGACGTGTCAAAGTAGTGAGTGGGGGACGTGTCAAGTAGCGAGTGGGGGACGTGTTCAAGTAGTGAGTGGGGGGACGTGTCAAGTTTGTGAGTGGGGGACGTGTCAAGTAGTGATGTGGGGGGACGTGTCAGTATTGAGTGGGGGACGTGTCAATGTATTGAGTGGGGGACGTGTCAAGTATTGAGTGGGGGGACGATGTCACAGTAGTGAGGGAGGGAACGTGTCAAGTAGTGAGTGGGGACGTGTCAAGTAGTGAGGTGGGGGGGAGTTGTCAAGTAAGTGAGTGGGGAACGTGTATGTCAAGTATTGAAGTGGGGACGGGGTCAAGTAGTTGTGAGTCGGGGGGGAAGTGTCAAGCTTGTTGTGGGGGACGTGTCAAGTATAAGTTAGTGAGTGGGGGGAGTGTCAAGTAGTGAGTGGGGGAAGTGTCAAGTAGTGCGTGGGGGAGGGACGTGTCAAGTAGCGAGGTGGGGGGACGTGTTTCAAGTGTGAGTGGGACGTGTCAAGTTATTGAGTGGGGGACGTGTCAAGTTAGTTGAGTGGGGGAACGTTGTTCAGTAGTGATGTAGGGGAGTGTCAAGTAGTGAGTGGGGGGACGTGGGGGTTTTTTTCCCCCAAGTAGTGAGTGGGGGACGTGTCAGTATTGAGTGGGGGACGTTGTCAAGTAGTGGAGTGGGGGACGTTGTCAAGTAGTGAGTGGGGGACGTGTCCAGTATGAGTGGGGGGACGTGTCAAGTTGTGAGTGGGGGAACGTGTCAAGTTGTGGAGTGGGGGACGTCGTCAAAAGTAGCGAGTGGGGGGACGTGTCACGTAGTGAGTGGGGGAGTTTAAAAGTAGTGAGTGGGGGGACGTGGTCTAGTAGTTGAGTCGGGGGGACGTTTGTCAAGTAGTGAGTGGGGGGAAGTGTCAAGTAGTGAAGTGGGGGAAACGTGTCATGTAAAGTGAGTGGCGGGGAAACGTGCCAAAGTAGTGACTGGGGGAAGTGTCAAAAGTAGTGAGTGGGGGAACGTGTCAAGTAGAAGAGTGGGGAACGGTCAAGTAGTGATGTGGGGGAACGTGTCAAGTAGTGAGTGGGGAGGACGTGTCATGTAGTGAGTGGGGGGACGTCGTCAAGTAGTGAGTGGGGGAACGTGTCAAGGTAGTGAGTGGGGGGACGTGGTCAAGTAGTGAGTTGGGGGAAGTGTCATGGTAAATGAGGTGGGGGGACGTGTCAAGTAGTGAGTGGGGGCGTGTCAAGTAGTGAGTGGGGGGACGTGTCAAGTAGTGAGTGGGGAGAGGAAGTAGTGAGAGGGCGGGCGTGTCAAGTAGTGGTGGGAACGTCTGTCAAGTAGTGAGTGGGGGGACGTGTCATGTAGTGAGTGGCGTGGTGGGGGACGTGTCAAGTAGTGAGTGGGGGGACGTGTCCAAGTAGTGAGTGGGTGGGACGTGTCAAGTAGCGAGTGGGGCGGGGGGACGTGTCATGTATGTGAGTGGGGGACGTGTCAATTAAGTGGAGGGGGGGACGGTGTCAAGTAGCGTGTGGGGGGGACGTGAAAAGTAGTGAGTGGGGGAACGTTTCAATAGTGAGTGGGGGGACGTGTCAAGTAAGTGAGAGTGGGAGGGACGTGTCAAAGTAGTGACGTGGGGGGGACGTCGTCAGGCTGTGAGTGGGGCACTTGGTCAAGGTAGTGAGTGGGAGGGACGTGTCAGTAGTTAGTGGGGGACGTGTCAAGTAGTGGTGGGGGACGTGTATGTAGTATGGTATAGGGGGACGTGTCAAGTAGAGTGAGTGGGGGACGTGTCAAGTAGTGAGTGGGGGGACCGTGTCAAGTAGTGAGTGGGGAACGTGTCAAGTAGTTGAGTGGGGGACGTTGTCATAGTAGTGAGTGGGGGGGACGTGTCAGGTATTGAGTGGGGGACCGGTGTTAAAGTATTGAGTGGGGGACGTGTCAAGTATTGAGTGGGGGAGTTGTCATGTAGTGAGTCGGGGACGTGTAGTAGTGAGTGGGGAGGGACGTGTCAAGTGGGTGAGTGGGTGGGACGTGTCAAGTAGCGAGTGGGGGAGTGTCAAGTAGTGAGTGGGGGACGTGTCAATAGTGAGTGGGGGGACGTGTCAAGTAGTGAGTGGGGGGACGTGTCAGGTATGGACGTGGGGGACGTCCTGTCAAGTATTGATGTGGGGGTCGTGTCAAGTATTGAGTGGAGGACGTTTGTCAAGTAGTGAGTCGGGGGACGTGTCAAGTAGTGAGTGGGGGAACGTGTCATAGTGAGTGGGGGGACGTGTCAGGTATTGAGTGGGGGACCCGTTGTCATAGTATTGAGCTGAGGAAGTGTCAAGGATTGGATTGGGGGATCGTGTCAAGTAGTGAGTCGGGGACCCAGTGTCAAGTTAGTGAGTGGGGGACGTGTCAAGTAGTGATGTGGGGGGACGTGTCAAGTACGAGTGGGGGACGTGTCAAGTTTACGTGAGTGGTGGACGTGTCAAGTAGTGAGTGGGGGACGTGTCCAAAGTAGTTGAGGTGGGGGGAACGTGTCAGTGAATTGAGTGGGGGCGTGTTCAAGTATTGAGTGGGGGACGTGTCAAGTAGCGAGTGGGGGGACGTGTCAAGTAGTGAGTGCGGGCGGAACCGTGTCAAAGTATTGAGTGGGGGACGTGTCAAGTATAAGTGCGTGGGGGAACGTGTCAAGTAGTGAGTGGGGGACGTGTCATAGTTGTGAGTGTGGGAAGTGACAAGTAGTGAGTGGGGACGTGTCAAGTATTGTGTGGTGGGACGTGTCAAGTATTGGTGGGGGACGTGTCAAAGTAGTGGAGTCGGGGGACGTGTTCAAGTAGTGAGTGGGGACGTGTCAAGTAGTGAGTGGGTGGGACGTTGTCAAGTAGTGAGTGGGGGGAACGTGTCAAGTAGTTTTTTAGGGGTGGGGGGACGTGTCAAGTAGTGAGTGGGGGAACGTGTCAAGTATGTGAGTGGGGGGGGGCGTTGTCAAGTCAGTGAGTGGGGGGGACGTGTCAAGTAGTGAGTGGGGGGACGTGTCAAAGAAGTGAGTGGGGGGACCGTGTCAAGTAGCGATTGGTGGGGACGTGTCAAGTAGTGAGTGGGGGGACGTGTCAATTATGTGAGTGGGGGGACGTTGTCAAGTAGTTGAGTGGGGGGACGTGTCAAGTATTAGTGAGTGGGGGGGAAAGTGTCAGGAGTGAGTGGGGGCACGTTGTCACGTAGTGAGTGTGGAGACGTGTCAAGTAGTGAGTGGGGGGACGTGTCAATTAGTGAGTGGGGACGTGTCAAGTTAGTGAGTTAACGGGACGTGTCAAGTAGCCAGTTGTGAGTGGGGGGGGGAGTGCAAGTAGTGAGTGGGGGGAGTGTCAAGTAGTGAGTGTGGGAACGTGTCAAGTAGTGAGTGTTGGACGTGTCACAGTAGTGAGTGGGGGGGGTGTCAGGTATTGAGTGGGGGACGTGTCAAGTATTGAGTGGGGGACGTGTCAAGTATTGAGTGGGGGACGTGTCAAGTAGTGAGTCGGGGGACGTGTCATGTAGTGAGTCGGGGGACGTGTCAAGTAGTGAGTGCGGGTGACTGTTCAAGTAAGCGAAGTGGGGGACGAGCAAGTAGTGAGTGGGGGACGTGTCAAGTAGTGATCTGGGGGACGTGTCAAGAAGTGAGGGGGGGGGACGTGTCCAGAGTAGATGAGTGGGGGAGTGTCAAGTATTGAGTGGGGGACGTTCAAGTATTGAGTGGAGGACGTGTCAAGTAGTGGTCGGGGGACGTGTCAGTAGTGAGTAGGGACGTGTCATGTAGTGATTGGGGGGGATGTGTCAGGTATTGAGTGGGGGACGTTGTAAAAGTATGAGTGGGGGACGTTGTCAATTATTGAGTGGGGGGAACCACGTGATCAAGTAGTGAGTCGGGGGACGTTGTCATGTAGTGAGTGGGGGACGTAGTCAAGTTAGTGAGTGGGGGGACGTGTCAAGTAGCGAGTGGGGGGGACGTGCAAGTAGGTGAGTGGGGGACGTGGTCAAGTAGTGAGTGGGTGGGGAGTGTCAAGTAGTGAGTGGGGGAAGTGTCAAGTATGTTGTGGGGGAAGGGAACGTTGTCAAGTAGTGAGTGGGGGGACGTGTCAAGTAGTGAGTGGGGGACGTGTCAAGTAGTGAGTGGGGAAACGTGTCAAAAGGTATTGAGTGGGGGACGTGTAAAGTAGTGAGTCGGGGGACGTGTCAAGTAGTGAGTGGGGACGTGTCAGTAGTGACGTGGTGGGAACGTGTCAAGTAGTGAGTTGGGGGAACGTGGTCAAGTAAGTGAGTGGGGGGACGTGTCAAAGTAGCGAGTGGGGGGACGTGTCAAGTAGTGAGTGGGGGAGGTCAAGTTTTGAGTGGGGGACGTGTTCAAAGTAGTGAGTGGGGGAACGTGTCAAGTAGTGAGTGCGGGACGTGTCAAGTTAGTGAGTGGGGGACGTGTCAAGTAGTGAGGGGGGATCGTGTCAAGTATTGAGTGGGGACGTGTCAAAGTAGTGAGTCGGGGGACGTGTCAACGTAGTGAGTGGGGGAGCGTGTCAAGTAGTGAGTGAGCGGGGACGTTGTCAAGTAGTGAAGTGGGGGGGGGGTGATCGTGTAAGTAGGTGAGTGGGGGGACGTGTCAAGTAGCGAGTGGGGGGGACGTGTCAATTAGTGAGTGGGGGACTGTCAAGTAGTGAGTGGGGGGACGTGTCTAGGTAGTGAGTGGGGGGGACGTGTCAAGTAGTTGAGTGCGGGAAACGTGTCAAGTAGTGTGTGGGGGGGACGTGTCTGTCAAGTAGTGAGTGGGGCGGACGTGTCAGTAGTGAGTGGGGGAGTGTCAAGTAGGTGAGGTGGGGGGACGTGTCAGTAGTGAGTGGTGGGGACGTGTCAAGTAATGAGTGGGGGGACGTGTCAAGGTAGTTGAGTGGGGAGTGTCAAGTAGTGAGTTGGGGGGGAACGTCGTCAAGTACGTGAGTGGGGGGACGTGTCAAGTAGTGAGTGTGGTGTAACGTTGTCAAGTAGTGAGTGGGGGACCTGTTCATTAGTGAGTGGGGGACCGTGTCAAGTAGGAGTGGGGGACGTGTCATGTAGAGTGAGTGGGGGGAACGTTGTCAAAGTAGTGAGTGTTGGGAACGTGTCAAGTAGTGTGTGGGGGAAGTGTCAAGTAGTGAGTGGGGGGACGTGTCAAGTAGTGAGTGGGGGACGTACGTGTCATGTAAAGGTGAGTGGGGGGACGTGTCAACGTAGTGTATGAGTCGGGGGACGTGTCAAGTAGTGAGGGGGGGGGGGACGTGTCAAGTAGGAGTGGGGACGTTAATAGTAATGAGTGGGGGACGTGTCAAGTGGTGATTGGGGGTCGTGGTCAAGTAGTGATGGGGGGGAAGTGTCATGTAGTGAGTGGGGGGACGTGTCAAGTAGTGAGGGTGGGAGGAAGTGTCAAGTTGTGCGTGGGGGGGACGTGTCAATTAGTGGAGTGGGGGGGACGTGTCAAGTAGTGAGTGGGGGAGTGTCAAGTAGTGGTGAGTGGGGTGGAGCCGTGTCAAGTAGCCTAGTGAGTGGGGGAACGTGTCCCAAGTATTTGTGTGGGGGGAGTGTCAAGTAGTGAGGGGGGGGACGTGTCAAGTAAGTGAGTGGGGGACGTGTCAAGTAGTGAGAGGGGGGACGGTGTCAAGTAGTGAGTGGGGGGAGTGTCAGTAGTGGAGTTGGGGGAGGTTGTCAAGTAGGAGTGGGGGGGACGTGTCAAGTAGTGAGTGGGGGAACGTGTCAATTAGTGAGTGGGGGAGGACGTGTGTCAATTAGTGAGTGGGGGACGTGTCAAGTAGTGAGTGGGGGACGTGTCAGTAGTGAGTGGGGGAAGTGTCAAGTAGTGTGTGGGGGACGTGTCAAGAGTGAGTGGGTGTGGGGAACGTGTCATGAGAGTGGGTTCGGGGAAGTGTCAAGTAGTGAGTGGGGGGACGTGTCAAGTAGTGGTGGGGAACGTGTCAGTATGAGTGGGGGACGTGTTCTATAAGTGAGTGGGGACGTGTCAAAGTAGTGAGTGGGGGACGTGTCAAGTAGTGTGTGGGGGACGTGTCCGTAGTGAGTGGGGGTAGGGAACGTGTCAAGTAGTGAGTGGGGGGACGTGTCAAAGTAGTGAGTGGGGGAGTGGTCAAAGTAGTGAGTGTGGGGGGGACGTGTCAAGATAGTGAGTTGGGGGAAGTGTCAAGTAGTGAGTGGGGGACGTGTCAAGTAGTTGAGTTGGGGACGTGTCAAGTAGTGAGTGGGGGGGACGTGTCAAAGTGTGAGTGGGGGGGACGGTCGTCAAGTAGTGGTTGGGGAAACGTGTCAAGTAGTGAGTGGGGGAGTGTCAATTAGTGAGTGGGGAGTGTCAAGTAGTGTGAGTGGGGGAACGTGTCAAGTAGTGATGTGGGGGACGTGTCAAGTCAGTGAGTGGGGATCGTGTCAAGTAGTGAGATGGGGGGAACGTTGTCAAGTGGGAGTGGGGGGGACGTTGTCAAGTAGTGGAGTCGGGGGACGTGCAAGTAGTGAGTGGGGGGGACTGTCAAGTACGTGAGTGGGGGGACGTGTCAAGTAGTGAGTGGTGGGGGAACGTGTCAAGTAGTGAGTGGGGGGGGGGGACGTGTAAAAGTAGCGAGGTGGGGGACGTGTCAGTAGTGAGTGGGGGGACCGTGTCAAGTAGTGAGTGGGGGGGGACGTGTCAAGTAGTGAGTGGGGACGTATCAAGTAGTGAGTGTGGAAAACGTGTCAAGTAAGTGAGAAGTGGGGGGACGTGTAAAGTAGTGAGTGGGGGAATCGTCAAGTAGTGAGTGGGGAGTGTCAAGTAGTGAGTGGGGGGAACGTGTCAAGTAGTGAGTGGGGGGAGTGTCAAGTTGTGAGTGGGGGAACGTGTCAAGTAAGTGAGTGGGGGGACGTGTTCAGTAATGAGTGGGGGAACGTGTCAAGTAGGGAGTGGGGGACGTGTCAGTAGTGAGTGGGGGACGTGTCAAGTAGGAGTGGGGGGAGTGTCAAGTAGTGAGTGGGGGGGAAGTGTCAAGTAAGTGATGTGGGGGACGTTGTCAAGTAGTGGAGTGGGGGAACGTGTCAAATAGTGAGTGGGGGGAACGTGTCAAGTACTGGGGGGAGGCAGTGAGTGGGGGGACGTGGACAATTAGTGGTTGTGGGGGACGTGTCAAGTAGTGAGTGGGGAGGGAACGTGTCAAGTATTGAAGTGGGGGGGGAACGTTGTCAAGTAGTGAGTGGTGGGAACGTGTCCAAGTTAGTGAGTGGGGGAACGTGCAAGACGTGAGGTGGCGGGAACGTGCCAAGTTAGTGAGTGGGGGAACGTGTCAAGTAGTGAGTGGGGGAACGTGTCAAGTAGTGAGTGGGGGGACGTGTCAAGTAGTGAGAGGGGGAACGTGTCAAGAATGAGTGGGGGGACGGCGTGTCAGTAGTGAGTGGGGGAACGTGTCGAGTAGTGAGTGGGGAAGTGTCAAGTAATGAGTCGGGGTTTACGTGTCAAAGTAGTGAGTGGAGGGACGTGTCAAGTAGTTGATGGGGGAACGTGTCAACTATGAGTGGGGGACGGGTCAAAGTAATGAGTGGGGTGACGTTGTCAAAGTATGTGAGTGGGGGATCGCTGTGAGTAGTGAGTGGGGGGACGTTGTCAAGTAAGAGTGGGGGGGGACGTTGTCAAGTAGTGAGTGGGGGGACGTGTCAAGTAGTGAGTGGTGGACGGTTGTAGAGTAGTGATGGGGGAGTGTCAAGTAATGAGTGGGGGGACGTGTCAAGACGTGAGTGGGGGAAACGTGCAAGTAGAGAGTGGGGGAACGTTTCAAGTAGTGAGTGGGGGAAGTGGTCAAGTAGTGAGTAGTGAGTGGGGAAAAACGTGTCAAGTAGTGGTGCGTGGGGACGGTCAAGTAGTGAGTGGGGGAACCGTTTCAAGTAGTGAGTGGGTGGGGGACGTGTCAAGTAGTGACGTGAGGGGAGTTGTCAAGGTAATGACGGGGGGGACGTGTCAAGTAGTATAGTGAGTGGGGGACGTGTCAAGTAGTGAGTGGGGGGAGTGTCAAGTAGTGGTGGGGAAACGTGTCTAAGTAGTGAGTGGGGGGACGTGTCAAAAAAAAAGGTTAGTGAGTGGGGGAAACGTGTCAAGTAGTGAGTGGGGGGGGACGTGTCAAGTAGTGAGTGGGGGGACGTGTTCAAGTGTGAGTTGGGGGACGTTGTCAAGTAGTAGTGGGGACGTGTCAAAGTAGCGAGTGGGGGGACGCGGTGTCAAGTAGTGAGTGGGGGACGTGTCAATTAGTGAGGGGGGGACGAGTCAAGTAGCGAGTGGGGGACGTGGACAAGTATGTGTGTGGGCGGAACGTTGTCAAGTAGTGAGTGGGGGGGACGTGTCAGTAGTGAGTGGGGGACGTGCAAGTAGTGGTGGGGGGGGACGTGGTCAGGCAGTGAGTGGGGGCACGTGTCAAGTAGTGAGTGGGAGACGTGTCAAGTAGTGACGTGGTAGGAAGTGTTAAGTAGTGAGTGGGGGGACGTGGTTTCAAAGTAGTGAGTAAAGGGGAGTTGGTCATGTAGTGAGTGGGGGGGACGTGTCAAGTACAGTGAGTGGGGGGACGTGTCAAGTAGTGAGTGGGGAACGGTCAAGTAGTGAGTGGGGGACGTTTGTCAAAGTAGTGAGTGGGGGGAGTGGTCAGGTATTGAGTGGGGGACGTGTCAAGTATTGAGTGGGGGACGTGTCAAGTATTGGTGGGGGACGTGTTCAAGTAGTGAGTCGGGGGACGTTGTCAAGAGTGGTGGGGCGACGTGTCAAGCTATGAGTGGGGGGAGTGTCAAGTAGCGAGTGTGGGGACGTTTGTCAAGTATGTGAGTGGGGGGACGTGTCAAGTAGTGAGTGGGGAGGAGTGTCAAGTAGTGGGGGACGGGGACGTGTCAGGTATTGTGTGGGGGACGTGTCAAGTATTGAGTGGGGGACGTGTCAAAGTATTGGTGGAGGGACGTGTCAAGTGGAGTCGGGGGGACGTGTCAAGTAGTGAGTGGGGGACGTGTCAAGTAGTGATGGGGGGAGACGTTTCTGGTATTGAGTGGGGGGAGTATGATGTAAGTATTGAGTGGGGGGACGGTTGTTCAATGTATGGAGGGGGGACGTGTCAAGTTTAGTGGTCGGGGGGACGTGTCAAGTGTGAGTGGGGGGACGTGTCAAAGTAGTGAAGTGGCGGGGACGTGTCAAGTAGCGATCGTGGGGGACGTGTCAAGTAAGTGAGTGGGGGAGTTGTCAAGTAGTGAGTGGGGAGGGCGGGACGTGTCAAGTAGTTGAGTGGGGGGACGTGTCAGGTATTGAGTGGAGGGGAACGGTTGTCAGAATTGAGGTGGGGAGAGTTGTCAAGTAGCGAGTGGGAGGACGTTGTCAAGTAGTGAGAGGGGGAGTGTCAAGTATGAGTGGGAGACGTGGTCAAGTGTGGTGGGGGAAACGTGTCAAGTAGTGAGTGAGGGGACGTGTCAAGTAGTGAGTGTGGGGAGTGTCAAGTAGTGAGTGGGGGGGGACGTGTCAAGGTATTGAGTGCGGGGACGAGTCAAAGTATTGAGTGGGGGACGTGTCAAGTAGTGAGTCGGGGGACGTGTTCAAGTAGTGAGTGGGGGGACGTGTTCAAGTCAGTGTGTGGGGGGGACGTGTCAAGTTAGTGTGTGGGGGGACGTCTGGTCAAGTAGTGAGGTGGGGGGACGTGTCAAGTGTGAGTGGGGGAACGTGTCCAGTAGTGAGTGGGGGGAAGTGTCAAGTAGTGAGTGTGGGGACGTGTCAAGTAGTGAGTGGGGACGTGTAGTAGCTGATGGGGGACGTGGTCAAGTAGCGAGATGGGGGGAGTGTCACAGTATGTGAGGTGGGGGACGTGTCATTTAGTGAGTGGCGGGGACGTGTCAAGTAGCGAGTGGGGGACGTGAACTAAGTAGTGAGTGAGGGACAAGTGTCAAGTAGTGAGTGGGGGGACGTGTCAAGTAGTGAGTGGGGGGACGTGTCAAGTAGTGAGTGGAGGGGGACCGTTGTCAGGCAGTGGAGTGGGTGGCAAGTGTCAAAGTAGTGAGTGGAGACGTGTAAAGTAGTGAGTGGGGGGACGAGTCAAGTAGTGAGAGGGGGAACGTTCAAGTAGTGAGTGGGGGACGTGTTCAAGTAGTGAGTGGGACGTGTCAAGTAGTGAGTGGGGGACGTGGTCAAGTATTGAGTGGGGGGACGGTCAAGAGTGTGAGTCGGGGGACGTGTAAGTAGTGAGTGGGGGGACGTGTCAAGTAGTGAGTGGGGGGGACGTTGTCAAGTAGTGAGTGGGGGGGGGAAACGTTGTTCAAGTAGGGGTGGGGGAACGTGCGACAAGTAGGGAGTGGGGGGAACGTGCCAAGTAGTGATGGGGGACGTTGTCAGTAGTGAGTGGGGAACGTGGTCAAGTAGTGAGTGGGGGAAGTGGTCAAGTTGTCGAGTGGGGGAAACGTGTCAAGTAGGAGTGGGGGATAACGTGTCAAGTATGTGAGTGGGGGGAAAGTGTCAAGTATGTGGGGGGAAAGTGAGGGGACGTGTTAAAGTAATGAGTGTGGGACGTGTCAAGTAGTGAGTGGGGGACGTTTTGTCAAGTACGGTGAGTGGGGGGACGTGTCAAGTATCGTGAGTGGGGGGGGACGTGTCAAGTAGTGAGTGGGGGGAGTGTCAAGTAGTGAGTGGGGAAACGTTTCAAGTAGTGAGTGGGGGGAGTGTCAGTGTAAAACAACTTACAAACAAGGCACTACCAGTGTAAAACAACTTACAAACAAGGCACTACCAGTGTAAAACAACTTACAAACAAGGCACTACCAGTGTAAAACAACTTACAAACAAGGCACTACCAGTGTAAAACAACTTTTCAAACAAGGCACTACCAGTGTAAAACAACTTACAAACAAGGCACTACCAGTGTAAAACAACTTACAAACAAGGCACTACCAGTGTAAAACAACTTACAAACAAGGCACTACCAGTGTAAAACAACTTACAAACAAGGCACTACCAGTGTAAAACAACTTACAAACAAGGCACTAAAAGTGTAAATATACTTACAAACAAGGCACTACCAGTGTAAATATACTTACAAACAAGGCACTACCAGTGTAAATATACTTACAGCAGAGTACCAGGAGAGTCACCAGGAAGAGCAACGTTTCGACCTTCACTAACATTTACTTTCCACTGTTTTGAACCAACAAAATTCACTTTTCTGTAAATTTTTCAGTAATGTCCGAGTATATTCTGTGACCTATGTTATTTTAACAGTGAGGAGTGAGAGAGAATGTGGTGAGGAGTGAGAGAGAATGTGGTGAGGAGTGAGAGAGAATGTGGTGAGGAGTGAGAGAGAATGTGGTGAGGAGTGAGAGAGAATGTGGTGAGGAGTGAGAGAGAATGTGGTGAGGAGTGAGGAGAAGGGGAGATGAGAGAATTGGTGAGGAGTGAGAGAGAATGTGGTGAGGAGTGAGAGAGAATGTGGTGAGGAGTGAGAGAGAATGTGGTGAGGAGTGAGAGAGAATGTGGTGAGGAGTGAGAGAGAATGTGGTGAGGAGTGAGAGAGAATGTGGGAGCAGTGAGAGAGAATGTGGTGAGGATGGAGAGAATGTGGTGAGGAGTGAGAGAGAATGTGGTGAGGAGTGAGAGAGAATGTGGTGAGGAGTGAGAGAGAATGTGGTGAGGAGTGAGAGAGACAGTCCGAACCCTACCATGAGTGGTGAGAGACTGACACTGCTGCTGCTGCTGCTGCCACTCTGCTGGTGCTGCTGCCACTCTGCTGGTGCTGCTGCTGCCACTCTGCTGCTGCTGCTGCCACTCTGCTGGTGCTGCTGCTGCCACTCTGCTGCTGCTGCTGCCACTCTGCTGGTGCTGCTGCCACTCTGCTGGTGCTGCTGCTGCCACTCTGCTGCTGCTGCTGCCACCTTCTCTGCATGTGGTGCTGCTGCTGCCACTCTGCTGCTGCTGCTGCCACTCTGACTGGTGCTGCTGCTTGCTGGCCTGCCACTCTACTGGTGCTGCTGCTGCCACTTCTGCTGTGCACTGCTGCTTGCCACTCTGCTGGTGCTGCTGCTGCCACTCTGCTGCTGCTGCTGCCACTCTGCTGGTGCTGCTGCTGCTGCTGCTGCCACTCTACTGCTGCTGCTGCTGCTGCTGCTGCTGCTGCTGCTGCTGCCACTCTGCTGCTGCTGCTGCTGCCACTCTGCTGCTGCTGCTGCCACTCTGCTGGTGCTGCTGCTGCTGCTGCTGCCACTCTACTGCTGCTGCTGCTGCTGCTGCTGCTGCTGCTGCCACTCTGCTGGTGCTGCTGCTGCTGCTGCTGCCACTCTGCTGCTGCTGCTGCTGCCACTCTGCTGCTGCTGCTGCTGCTGCTGCCACTCTACTGCTGCTGCTGCTGCTGCTGCTGCTGCTGCTGCTGCCACTCTGCTGCTGCTGCTGCCACTCTGCTGGTGCTGCTGCTGCTGCTGCTGCCACTCTGCTGCTGCTGCTGCCACTCTGCTGCTGCTGCTGCTGCTGCTGCTGCTGCTGCCACTCTACTGCTGCTGCTGCTGCTGCTGCTGCTGCCACTCTACTGCTGCTGCTGCTGCTGCTGCTGCTGCCACTCTACTGCTGCTGCTGCTGCTGCCACTCTGCTGCTGCTGCTGCTGCTGCTGCTGCTGCTGCTGCTGCCACTCTGCTGCTGCTGCTGCCACTCTGCTGGTGCTGCTGCTGCTGCTGCTGCCACTCTGCTGCTGCTGCTGCTGCTGCCACTCTGCTGCTGCTGCTGCTGCTGCCAGTCTGCTGCTGCTGCCACTCTGCTGCTGCTGCTGCTGCTGCTGCTGCTGCCACTTTGCTGCTGCTGCTGCTGCCACTCTGCTGCTGCTGCTGCTGCCACTCTGCTGCTGCCACTCTGCTGGTGCTGCTGCCACTCTGCTGCTCCTGCTGCTGCTGCTGCTGCCACTCTGCTGCTGCTGCTGCTCCTGCTGCCACTCTGCTGCTGTTGCCACTCTGCTGCTGCCACTCTGCTGCTGCTGCTGCTGCTGCTGCCACTCTGATGCTGCTGCTGCTGCCACTTTTCTGCTGCTGCTGCTGCCACTCTGCTGCTGCTGCTGCTGCCACTCTGCTGCTGCTGCTGCTGCCACTCTGCTGCTGCTGCTGCTGCTGCCACTCTGCTGCTGCTGCTGCTGCCACTTTGCTGCTGCTGCTGCTGCTGCCACTTTGCTGCTGCTGCTGATGCTC
>NW_026506540.1:0-20000 GCF_026875155.1 Cherax quadricarinatus
TTTGAGTGGGACTTGCACATCAGAGCTTATTTCTTGGGTAGCATTGAAATTGGGTAGGGTCAAATGTTTGTTAGTGGGATGAATTGTAAAGGACCTCGGGGTTCTTAGTGGGACCAGCCACTATTTAAGTAGGTCATCGTCCAAAGGTTGGGCAAGGCGTTTGAAGTCCTTTTTGTATACCAAGATCCATGATGTTGCAGTGTCTGACAGATGTGAGACATGGTTTTGAAAACCCGACAAGTTGAAAATTGAGAACTTATGAAACATGGGAATCTTATTGAAGAAACGTTTCGCCAAACAGTGGCTTCATCAGTCAATACAAGTAGGAAATGGGTAAGGAGAGAGAAGTATGTAAAGGCCCCTGCCTAGTATGGGCCAACAGGGCCTGCTGCAGTGTTACTCCTTTCTTATGTTCTTAGTATGGGCCAACAGGCTACTGCAGTGTTCCACCTCAGTTCTCATGTTGCTCTTTTGTGGTTTTGCTTGTAGTATATTTTTTCTTTTTTTTTTACAGATCTCTTTTTAAATGAATCTTAGTGCTGTATCATCATGAAGCTAAAACTCTTGTGTAGTTTTGGACAAATTTGTTAGATAAAATACAAGAGTGTGAGTTAGACCTGAATAGTTTGCGATTGTAGGTCAAGATTCTGTGGCTCCTTTGTTTTAGTGGATATGAGCTGTAACTGACTAAGTAGAGTCAATGGGTTTAGACAGAAAGTGACTAGGTCTTCTCTCGATTTGGGCCACTAGGCCTGCTACAATGACTCGTACTAATAATGTTGATTTATTGGCAAAATACTTGGAAAATTCAAAGGACGTCATTAATGAGACTCTTTAATGAGAAAATCTTGTCACTAAAAGCTTTGTGTCGGTTATCAATATTAATGAATACAAACTGACATTTGTGATGAATGGTTTGAAAAAAGACAAGTTGAAGACTGAGGACACTTATGCAGCATAATGGGAATCTTTATACAGAGAAACGTTTGCCACACAGTGGCTTCTTCAGTCCAATACAAAGAGGAAGGCGTAGGAGAGAGAGGAGAATGAGGTAATCAGTCCCTCAATGAGTCGATTGTCGTTTCAGTCCATAATCTTGAGGATGTACAGCATAGGGCGTAGACTTGGCTTATATACCTGTTATGAGTGACTTGAAGCAGGCGGAGGCGGGGTCGTGTGGTACCATCCACTAGTCGAAGTAGGTCTTTGTCCAAAGGTTGTACAAGTCGTTGAAGAATTCTTTGTAAGAGATCCCATGATGCGGCAGTGTCTGACTGTTGTTGATGATATGGTTTTGAAAAACCGAACAGTTGAAGACTGAGGACACTTATCAAGTTCCCATATGCTGCATAAGTGTCTCAGTCTTCAAACTTGTCGGTTTTTCAAACCATTCATCACAAACTGTCAGACACTGCAGCATCATGGGTTCTTCTTACAAAGAATTCTTCAACGACTTGTTCAACCTGTGGACAAAGACCTACTTTCGATAGTGGAGGTACCACTATGATCCCACCTCCGTCTGCTTCAAGTCACCTCACTACAGTATAATAAGCACGTCTACGGCCCTCATGCTGTACATTCTACAGATTGATGGAATGGATGAACAATCGACTCCAGTTGAGGGACTCTCTGATTACCTCATTCTCCAGCCTCTCCTTACGCTTTCCTCTTTGTATGCGGACTGGAAGAAGCCACTGTGTTGGCGAAACGTTTCCTGAATAAAGGATTCCCATTGCTGACATAAGTGTCTCAGTCTTCAACAAACTGACATCATGCTTTGATACATTTGTCATTGTTTCTGTATTTCATATCGAGAATGATGAAGTCTCAATCAAAGAATCATAAATATTGTGAATTGTGTTTTGTGCACATCTCGAAGACTTTCTGCCAAAGTAGAAGATTTTTGGGGGGAAAACGTTTAAAACAGAAGTGCAATTGTTTTCTGCAAAAATATAACTTTCTTGAGAGTCATTTCTAATTAGTACATATCTTGCAAGGCAAATTTCATTTTAATCTTCCATAGCATTTAGCTTTTTCTTCGACATTCGAATGATGCTCTTCTTCTCGTCCAAGACAACGAACCTCTGAAATTGACTATCCATCTTGAAGAACTTGGGAACGACCGATTGAAACAAAGGCAAGAAATTCCTATGAGCCTTCAGTAACAGTTCTTCGTTTATAAGCACATTCACCTAATACTTATCATCACCTGACAGTTACTTCAAAAGGCACCTGACTTAACAGAAGAAAATAAAGACTAGCATTCGTTCCTTTAATGAACATAAGAACATGTTCTTATGAAAAACACAAGGACAAAAGTGCAACTAATGTCATAAGAACATAAGAACATAAGAAAGGAGGAACACTGCAGCAGGCCTGTTGGCCCATACTAGGCAGGTCCTTTACAATTCATCCCACTAACAAACATTTGACCCACCCAATTTTCAATGCTACCCAAGAAATAAGCTCCGATGTGCAAGTCCCACTCAAATCCAACCCCTCCCACTCATGTACTTATCCAACCTAAATTTGAAACTACCCAAAGTCCTAGCCTCAATAACCCAACTAGGTAGACTGTTCCACTCATCAACTACCCTATTTCCAAACCAATACTTGCCTATGTCCTTTCTAAATCTAAACTTATCTAATTTAAATCCATTACTGCGGGTTCTCTCTTGGGAGAGTTTATCCTCAAAAACCTTTTTTTAATATCCCCTTTATTAATACCTATTTTCCACTTATACACTTCGATCAGGTCTCCCTCATTCTTCGTTAAACAAGTGAATGTAATTTAAGAGTCTTCAATCTTTCTTCATAAGGAAGATTTCAATGCTATGTATTAATTTAGTCATCCTACGCTGAATTTTTTTTCTAACGAATTTATGTCCATTCTGTAATATGGAGACCAGAATTGAGCTGCATAATCTAGTGAGGCCTTACTAATGATGTATAAAGCTGCAGAAAGACCTCTGGACTTTTTGTTGCTTACACTTCTTGATATAAATCCCAGTAATCCTATTTGCCTTATTACGTACGCTTAGGCATTGCTGTCTTGGTTTAAGGTTGCTGCTTACCATAACCCCCAAGTCCTTTTCGCAATCTGTATGGTTAAGTTCTACATTATTTAACTTATAAGTGCTAGGGTTTGGACACTCCCGAGCTTCAGAACCTTGCATTTATCTACATTGAACTGCATCTGCCACTTTTCTGACCAAGAGTAGAGTTTGTCTAAATCCTCCTGAAGTTCCCTAACATCTACGTTTGAATCAATTATTACCTATCTTCGTGTCATCAGCGAATTTGCTCATATCACTAGTAATTCCTTCATCAAGATCATTGATATATTATAAACAACAACGGGCCCAAGGGCTGATCCCTGTGGAACGCCACTTGTTATGATCCCCCCTCGGATTTAACCCCATTTATGGACATCTTTGCTTCCTGTCTGTGAGCCATTTATTCGATCACGAGAGCACCCTTCCCCCAATGCCATGAGCTGCTACTTTCTTCAACAGTCTTTGGTGCGGAAATCTATCAAATGCCTTACTAAAATCTAAGTAAATAACATCAAATTCTTTATCGTGGTCAACAGCCTCAAAGCTTTACTGAAGAAAGTTAATAAAATTTGTTAGACAAGAACCGGCCTCTTGTGAATCCATGCTGAGTATCATTAATCAAGCTATGCTTAAACGAGATGGCTTTTATAATCTCAGCTATAATTGACTCTAGTAATTTGCCTACAATTGAGGTCAGGCTTATTGGGCGGTAATTTGACGGTAACGACTTGTCCCCTGTTTTAAAAATAGGAATTACATTAGCCATCTTCCACATATCAGACACTGCACCTGTTTGAAGAGATAAATTAAAAATATTTGTTAATGGTTCACAGACTTCCATTTTGCATTCCTTTAGAACCCTTGAAAAAACCTCATCAGGACCCGGTGACTTATTTTGCTTCAGTCTGTCTATCTGCTTCACAAAACCCTTTCACTAGTGACTGTGATGTTACATAATTTATCTTCTTCTGATCCACTATAAAAATTAATTACCCGGGGTATTTTAGTGTCTTCCTGTGTAAAACCGAGAGAAAATAATTATTTAAAATCGAGCACATTTCATTCTCTTTGTCAGTAAGATGCCCATAGTTATTTTTAAGGGGGCCTTCTTATCTCTGACTTTTGTTCTATATACTGGAAAAAACTTTTTGGGTTAGTTTTAGAATCCCTAGCAACTTTAATTTCATTAGTCCCTTTTAGCTTTTCTTATCCCTTTTTAATGTCCCTCTTAGTGTCAATATACTGATTCATAAGATGGGCCCTCGCCTCTTTTGATACGCCTATAAATTCCTTTCTTATGCCCTAGTAGATATTTCAGCCTATTATCATCCATTTGGGTCATTTCTATTTGATCTAATTTCTTTATAAGGGATTAAATGTTTTTTGAGCAGCATGTATTGTGTTTAGAAAACTGTCATATTGATAGCTCTCTTCGTTACCCCAGTCAACAGATGATAAGTGTTCTCTAAGCCCATCGTAATCTGCTAAACGAAAAACTGGGACTGTTTTCAGTTATCCCTACTATCATACTTCCATTCAATTCTAAATGTAATTGATTTTTTGGGGCGCTAGCACCCAGTTTTCTGAAACTTCTAAATTATTAACAAGGGATTCATTGTTTGCCAGAACTAAGTCTAGCAGGTTATTACCCCTTGTAGGTTTTTGTCACAAACTGCTTCAGAAAACAATCCTGAACTACTTCTAAGAAGTCGTATGATTCTAAATTCCCTTTAAAAAATTTCCAATCAATAGGGCCCAAAAATTTAAAAGTCTCCAAAATTTATTTACTTTACGTCCTTGGGGCCCCTTTTAAACAATTTCCCCCCATAGTAGTTTTCCCCTGGTCCCTATCTAAATTTGGGGGACGGTATATCCCCACCTAAATTTAAATTTTTTTCATGCCCCTCAAAAAAATTCTATCCAAACGGGACTCTGAATGGGGTTACTTCAGACTTAATCCCCGTTTTTATGCAACATTTTCAAGCGTCCCCGGACATACAATGCCACCCCCCCCCCCCTTCCCCGAAAATTCTATCTACTTGGAACAATTTTAAAAACCCTAAATGGACATTCTGCAGGCTTTGTCCCGCCTTTTTAAATTAAACCACGTCTCAGAAAAGGGAAAAATACTTTAATAAAAACCTGCACAGCAACTATTTTCAACTCGCCCATCTTTTTCCCTAGCACTGGGGGCCTATTTGTGTAAAAAATTTTTTAAGGGACCCTCCCTCTCTTTACCCTTCCTGTTTTTTTTCTATTTTTCCACAAAAACCTTTTTTTTGTCCTTGTCAATTAGTGCCAGGGTTTTCCAATATCCACCTCATTTTCCCTTTACTAGTTCTCCTAGTATTTAAAATTATTAAACCCGGGACTTCACAGTTTTCCTGAAAAAAACCCATACCTCTAATTTAATCCTGGTTTAAAGTCCTAAAAACCCCCCCTTCAACTATTTAACCCAAGAAAACCCACCCCTGCCCGGAAAGTGAACCCCACCCCTGGCATACAGGGTAAATTTCGGCCCATAGAAGTTTTCCGGTTTTCAATGAATGGTATTTGCTTTTCCCTTACTGTTTTATCCAGCCAACAATTAAAACCAATTGTCCCGGACAACCATTCATTACCCCACCTCTTCTTTTGGGAAAAAGCCACATATAACAGGGGCCCCCCCCCCTTTTTTTCCTAATCATGTCTAAAAAGCTTTTCCTGAAAATTCTAACTAAATCCCACTTTACGCTTGCCAACATCATTGCCTCCAGCAAATTTAGGCAAATAAAGGATTGGGTCCCATTACCGTTCATTGGAAAGGTTTTTCAAGCCCGGGGAACAATGTCCTCCTCCAGCCCCAGGAAAGCAACCCTTTTTTCTCCTACCCCCCTGTCCTTCAAGCGAATCCCCAATTTCCCTGTTCTTTAAACCCCCGGTCTCCCCAACAACAACAATATTTTTACCTTCCCTTTTTGTCGTTCGGGCGTGACGATCCCGTGTTGACTAACATTCCCTCGGGGAGCAAACCAGAATGCGTTGGAGGTTTCCCGGGAGTTTCCCCAGCATCTCTTTCTTCCTTTTAATTTGTTTTTTTTGGCTTTTCCATTCGTCTTTATGATCGTCAACTTCGTCGTCCCCTGCGTCCGCCCCTGACCACGATCCCCCTTTTTGACCTGGGCCCCGAAACAGGAGGGGCTACTACGAATCCTCTTGTTTTCTTCGGTCATGCCGTATCCCATCTTCGCTGCCTCAATTTTTCCTTAAGGTTTCTGGTTTAAAATTGCTCGATGGGGGGCATCTTGGTTTATCCCCGGGAGCAAACAAGACCCCCCCTTCCTTTTACAGAGTTAAGTACAGGTCGCACTCAAAAATACAGGTCACCACTCAAAAGCACACAAACAGGTCTTTACAGGCTAAGTACAAAGTCACCCCTGAAAATAAGTACACGTACCCCCTCAAAAAGTAACACGTCACCCGGAAATAAGTACACGTCAACCCCTCAAAATTTCACGTCCCCCCACTCAACTTTATGAAATGGGAAAATTTATTGCAAAGGTTCTTTTAATTTTCATATTTTTCTTAAACCCTTAAAAAACATACATAAAATGCTGTAGCTAGGTTTTTTAATAGGGAAAAATTTTTGGGAAAAAAAAAAATCTACTTTTTGAGTTGTTTACGCTAAAACCTTTTGGGGAGTTTAAAATTTAGGTTGGGATAAATACCCTTAGGGGGAGGCATTTGGGGGTTTTATCGTTTATTTAAACCGGGGTAAATAGAATTACCCCCAAACTTTTTTTTTTAGAACATTGAAAAATAATTTTTTTGGCAAAAAAATTTGTTTTGTGAAATAGATTGTGAAAGCGGGGCCCTATTCAGATTGATTTGGGGTTCTATTCTAGTTGATGGACCTGTATTTAGCACAGATTTCGACTGTATTAGCTCAGACGTGACCCGTTTAGGCCCTGATGACTTTTCATAGGGAACATCAAGCTTATTTCTTATGTTGCATTGAAAATTGGGTTGGGGGAAATGTTTTTTTTATTGGGGTGAAATTTTAAAGGACCTGCCCAGATAGGCCCCAAAAGGCCCCCCTTTCACTGTTTCTTCCTTTCTTAAGTTCTTAGTATGGGGCCCAAAAGGCCTAAATTTCATGTTCCACCTCAAGTTCTCATGTTTCCCTTTTTTGGTTTTGCTATAGTATATTTTTTTTTTTTTTTACAGATCTCTTTTAAAGATCTTTGTGCTGTATCATCATTGAAGCTAAAACTCTGTGTAGTTTGGAAAATTTGTTAGATAAATACAAGAGTGTGAGTTAGACTGAATAGCTTGCGATTGTAGGTCAGATTCTGTGCTCCTTGTTTTAGTGGTATGAGCTGTAATTGACTAAGTAGAGTCAATGGCATTAGACAGAAAGTGACTAGGTCTTCCTCTCGTGGGCCACTAGGCCTGCTACAATGCTCTACAAATAATGTTAGATTTATTGGCAAAATACTTGGAAAATTCAAGACGTCATTAATGAGACTCTTTATTGAGAAAATCTTGTCACTAAAGCTTTGTGTCGGTTATCAATATTAATGAATACAAACTGACATTTGTGAGGGAATGGTTGAAAAACCGACAAAGTTGAAGACTGAGACACTTATGCAGCTTTAGGGGAATCTTTATTCAGGAAACGTTTCGCCACACAGTGGCTTTTCAGTCCAATACAAAGAGGAAGGCGTAAGGAGAGGAGGAGAATGAGGTATCAGTCCCTCAACCTGGAGGTCGATGTGTTCAGTCCTTCAATCTTGTAGAATGTACAGCATAGGGCCGTAGACGTGGCTTATATACTGTAGTGAGGTGACTTGAAGCAGGCGGAGGCGGGATCATAGTGGTACCATCCACTAGTCGAAGTAGGTTTTGTCCAAAGGTTGAACAAGGTTGAAGAATTCTTTGTAAGAAGATCCCATGATGCTGCAGTGTCTGACAGTTGTGATGAATGGTTTGAAAAACCGACAAGTTGAAGACTGAGACACTTATGCAGCAGGGATCCCTCTTGCATAAGTGTCTCAGTCTTCAACTTGTCGGTTTTTCCAAACCATTCATCACAACTGTCAGACACTGCAGCATCATGGGATCTTCTTACAAAGAATTCTTCAACGCTTGTTCAACCTTTGGACAAAGACCTACTTCGACTAGTGGATGGTACCACTATGATCCCCCCTCCGCCTGCTTCAAGTCACCTCATACAGTATATAAGCCACGTCTACGGCCTATGCTGACATTCTACAAGATTGATGGACTGAACACATCGACTCCAGGTTGAGGGACTGATTACCTCATTCTCCTCCTCTCCTTACGCCTTCCTCTTTGTATTGGACTGAAGAAGCCACTGTGTGGCGAAAAAGTTTCCTGAATAAAGATTCCCATATGCTGCATAAGTGTCTCAGTCTTCAACTTGTCGGTTTTTCAAACCATTCATCACAAATGTCAGTTTGTATTCATTAATATTTATAACCGACACAAAGCTTTTAGTGACAAGATTTTCTTCAATAAAGAGTCTCATTAATGACGTCTTTGAATTTCCAAGTATTTTGCCAATAAATCTAACATTATTAGTAGAGCATTGTAGCAGGCCTAGTGGCCCACGAGAGGAAGACCTAGTCACTTTCTGGGCTAATGCCATTGACTCTACTTAGTCAGTTACAGCTCTATCCCTAAAACAAGGAGCACAGAATTGACCCACAATCGCAAGCTATTCAGGTCTAACTCACACTCTTGTATTTATCTAACAAATTTTCAAAACTACACAGAGTTTTAGCTTCAATGATGATACAGCACTAGATCATTTAAAAGAGATCTGTAAAAAAAAAAGAAAAAATATACTATAGCAAAACCACAAAAGAGAAACATGAGAACTTGAGGTGGAACACTGCAGTTTGGCCTGTTGGCCCCTACTAAGAAATAAGAAAGGAAGAACAGTGCAGGAGGCCTGTTGGCCTATACTAGGCAGGTCCTTTACAATTCATCCAATAAAAAGTTGTTTCTGTATTTCATATCGAGAATGATGAAGTCTCAATCAAAGAATCATAAATATTGTGAATTGTGTTTTGTGCACATCTCGAAGACTTTCTGCCAAAGTAGAAGATTTTTGGGGGGAAAACGTTTAAAACAGAAGTGCAATTGTTTTCTGCAAAAATATAACTTTCTTGAGAGTCATTTCTAATTATACATATCTTGCAAGGCAAATTTCATTAATCTTCCATAGCATTTAGCTTTTTCTTGACATTCGGAATGATGCTCTTCTTCTCGTCCAAGACAAAGAACCTCTGAAATTGGACTATCCATCTTGATGAACTTGGGGAACGAACGATTGAAACAAAGGCAAGAAATTCCTATGAGCCTTCAGTAACAGTTCTTCGTTTTATAAGCACATTCACCTATACTTATCATCATCCTGTCAGTTAACTTCAAAAGGCACCTGACTTAACAGAAGAAAATAAAGACTAGCATTCGTTCCTTTAATGAACATAAGAACATGTTCTTATGAAAAACACAAGGACAAAAGTGCAACTAATGTCATAAGAACTAAGAACCATAAGAAAGGAAGGAACATGCAGCAGGGCCTGTGGGCCCATACTAGGCAGGTCCTTTACAATTCATCCCACTAACAAACATTTGACCCACCCAATTTTCAATGCTACCCAAGAAATAAGCTCCGATGTGCAAAGCTCCCACTCAAATCCAACCCCTCCCACTCATGTACCCCTTATCCAACCTAATTTTGAAACTACCCCCCAAAAGTCCTAGCCTCCAATAACCAATAGGTAGTAGGACTGTTCCACTCATCAACTACCCTATTTCCAAACCAATACTTGCCTATGTCCTTTCTAAATCAAACTTATCTAATTAAATCCCATTACTGCGGGTTTTCATCTTGGAGAGATTATCCCTCAAGAACCTTTTTAATATCCCCTTTTATTAATACCTATCTTCCCACTTATACACTTCGATCAGGTTCCCTCATTCTTCGTTAAACAAGTGGAATGTAACTAGAGTCTTCAATCTTTTCTTCATAAGGAAGATTTCTAATGCTATGTATTAATTTAGTCATTCCTACGCTGAATGTTTTTTCTAACGAATTTAATGTCCATTCTGTAATATGGGACCAGAACTTGACTGCATAATCTATTGAGGCCTTACTAATGATGTATAAAGCTGCAGTATGACCTTGGACTTGTTGTTGCTTACACTTCTTGATTTAAATCCCAGTTAATCAAGCATTTGCCTTATTACGTACTCTTAGGCATTGCTGTCTTGGTTTAGGTTGCTGCTTACCATAACCCCCAAGTCCTTTCGCAATCTGTATGGTTAAGTCTAATTATTTAACTTATTAAGTGCTAGGGTTTTGGACACTCCCGGACTTCAGAACCTTGCATTTATTTACATTGAACTGCATCTGCCACTTTTCTGACCAAGAGTAGAGTTTCGTCTAATCCTCCTGGAAGTTCCCTAACATCTACGTTTGAATCAATTTCCTACCTATCTTCGTGTCATAAGCGATTTGTCATATCACTAGTAATTCCTTCATCAAGATCATTGATATATTTATAAACACACAACGGGCCCAAGCGACTGATCCTGTGGAAACTCCACTTGTTATGATCCCCACCGGATTTAACCCCATTTATGGACATCTTTGCTTCCTGTCTGTGAGCCATTGATTCGATCACGAGAGCACCCTTCCCCCAATGCCATGAGTGTACTTTCTTCAACAGTCTTTGGGCGGAACTCTATCAAAATGCCTTACTAAAATCTAAGTAAAAACATCAAATTCTTTATCGTGGAGTCAACAGCCTCAAAAAGCTTTAATGAAGAGAAAGTTAATAAATTAGTTAGACAAAGACCGGCCCGGCCTCTTGTGATCCATGCTGAGTATATTAATCAAGCTATGCTAATCGAGATGCTTTTTAATCTCAGCTATAATTGACTCTAGAAATTTGCCTTACATTGAGGTCAGGCTTATTGGGCGGTTAATTTGACCCCGGTTTTAACGACCTTGTCCCCTGTTTTGAAAATAGGAATTACATTAGCCATCTTCCACATTCAGTCACTGCACCTGTTTGAAGAGATATATAAATTAAAAATATTAGTTATTGGGTTCACAGAACTTCCATTTTGCATTCTTTATAAGAACCCTTGAAAAAACCTCATCAGGACCCGGTGACTTATTTTGCTAGTCGTCTATCTGCTTCACAACCATTTCATATGTGACTGTGTGTTACATAATTTATCTTCTTCTGTCCATAATAAAATAATTACCGGAGTATTTTAGTGTCTTCCTGTGAAAACCGAGGGAAAATATAGTTAAAATCGAGCACATTTCATTCTCTTATGTCAGTAAGTTTAAGATGCCATAGTTATTTTTAAGGGGACCTGATCTTATCTCATGACTTTTGTTCTATATACTGGGAAAAAACTTTTGGGTTAGTTTTAGGAATCCCTAGCAACTTAATTTCATTAGTCCCTTTTAGCTTTCTATTTCCCTTTTTAATGTCCCTCTTAGTTGTCAATATACTGATTCATAAGATGACCCTCGCCTCTTTTGATACGCCTATAAATTCCTCTTTCTTATGCCCTAGTAGATATTTCAGCCTATTATCATCATTTTGGGTCATTTTCTATTTGCACTCTAATTACTTTATAAGGGAATATAAATGTTCGTTGGCAGCATTGTATTGTGTAGGGAAAAACTGTTCTAATGATAGCTCTATTCGTTACCCCAGTAGTCAACAGATGATAAGTGTTTCTAAGCCCATCGTAATCTGGCTAGCGAAATCTGGGACTGTGTTACAGGAGTTATCCACTACTATCATACTTCCATTCAATTTAAATGTAATTGATTTGTGGGTCGCTAGCACCCAGTTATTCTGAAACTTTAAATTTATTAACAAGGGGATTCATTGTTTGCCAGAGAACGAAGTCTAGCGGGTTATTACCCCTTGTAGGTTTCTGTCACAAACTGCTTCAGAAAACAATCCTGAACTACTTCTAAGAAGTCGTATGATTCTAAATTCCCAGTCAGAAATTCCAATCAATATGACTAAAGTAAAGTCTCTAGAATTACTACATTATCGTGCCTTGTGGCTTTCCTAACAATTCCTCCATAGTAGTCTTCCCTGGTCCCATCTAAATTTGGGGGGGACGGTTATATCACACCTAAGTAAATTATTTCATGCCCCTCTGAAAATTCTATCCCAAACAGACTCTGTTTGTACTTCAGACTTAATACCCCCCCGATTTTATGCAACAGTTCAAGCGATACGGACATACATGCCACCCCACCCCCCTTCCCGATCTTCTATCTACTTGGAACAATTTAAAACCCTGATGTGAAATTCTGCAGGCATGTCCCGACTTTTTGAATTAAAACCACGCTCAGTAATGGCAAATACATCTATGTCACTGCACTAGCAAAACTAGTCGTCTCAATGCCCATCTATTCTAGCACTGCGGGACTTATTTGTGTAAAAACTTTTAATGGACCCTACTCTCTCTTTACCCTATCCTGCTTTTTCTAATTATTTCCACACTAACCTATTACTGTCTTGTCAATTTGTGCCATGGTTTCCATATCAACTCATTTGGCCTATACTAGTTCTCATAGTACACATATTACTACCCTGCGACTTCACAGTTTCCCTGCAAAACCCTTACGTCTAACTAATCCTAGTTTAAAGTCCTAACAACCCCCTCAACCCTGAGTTAGCAAGAAACCCCCCTCACCTGCCCTGATATGGTGAACCCCTCCTGGAGCATACATGTCATTTCGGCCATAGAGTTGTCCAGTTGTCAATGAATGGTACTGCCATTTTCCTAACAGTGTTTATCCAGCCAACAATTAATAAAACCAAATTGCTCTGGACAACCATTCATTACCAAACACCTCTTCTTGGCAAAATGCCCCCACCTATAACAGGGCGCCCCCCTTCCCCCCCTTTTCCTAATCATGTCTATTTAGCTGTCCTGAACTTTCTAACTAAATCCCAATTCTCCGCTTGACAACATCCTTTGCTCCAGCACTGAGCAAATAATAGGATTGATCCCACTTACCGTTCATGATGTTGTCGAGGCCGGACTAACAATGTTTCCTCCATCCCAGCCCCCAAGGAAAGCCATACCCTTTGTTCTCCTATCCTGTCCTTTCAAGCAGAATGCCTATCCATGTATCTAACTGGCTATCCCCAACAAACAACAATTTCTTACCTTCCTTGTTGTCGTTCGTCGTGGACGATCCCAGTAGTGCTCCACATTCGTCGGGGGTAGCACCAGAATGCGTTGGAGGTTTCACGGGAGTTTCCACAGACAGTCTCTTTTCTTCTTCATCGTTTCGGCTTTCCCATTCGTTTCTCTTTGATCGTCCAACTTCTGTCCGTCCCCTGCGTCCCAGCCACTGGGACCACGATCCCCTTCTTGTCTGAGGGACTCGAAACCAGAGGACTACTACGGAATCCTCTTGTTTTCTTGGTCGTCGCGTATCTCCATCTTCGCTGCCCTCAATTCTTCTTAAGTTGCTGGTTAAAGTTGTCGATGGGAGGGCATCTTGGTTCAGTCCACGGAGAGCAAACAAGACACTTCCTTTCACAGAGTTAAGTACATGGTCAGCTCTCATAGTACAGGTCACATTCAAAAGAGCACCACAAACAGGTCTTCACAGAGCTAAGTACACGTCACCACTGAACTAAGTAACGTCACCACTCAACTAAGTACACGTCACCCACTGCTAAGTACACGTCACCACTAAAGTACACGTCACCCACTCAACTTATGAAATGTAACTTTAGTTGCAAATGTTTCTTTACTTTGCTATGTCTGTATTTATTACAAAACATACATAAAATGCTGTTGCTAGGTTTGTAATAGGGAAATTTATGGAGAAAAAAAAAAGGTCTACATAGTAGAAGTTGATGACGCTTCTAAAACCTTTGGGTTAGTTTAAAATTTAGGTTGGACGATTAAATACCATTAGAGAGGCATTGGTTTGATCGGTTATTTAAACACGAAGGTAAATAAAATAACCCAAAGTTTTTTTGAGACATTGTTGAAAATAATATTTGGCAAATAATTTGTTAGTGGAAATAGATTGTGAAAGTCGTGCATATTCAAGATTGATTTGATTTGCTATTCTAGATTGATGGACTGTATTCTAGCACCAGATGCGAACTGTAACTTGGCTCAGACGTGACCTGTAGTTAGCTCAGTGATGACTTACATATGCACATCAGAGCTTATTTTCTTATGTAGCAATTGAAATTGGGTTGGGCAAATGTTTTCTTATTAGGATGGAATTGTAAAGGACCTGCTAGTATAGGCCAACAGGCCTCATGCACTGTTCTTCCTTCTTATGTTCTTGTATGGGCACAGGCCTACTGCAGTGTTCCACCTCAGTTCTATGTTTCTTTTTGTGGTTTTGTATAGTATTATTTTTTCTTTTTTTTTTACAGATCTTCTTTTAAATGATCTTAGTGCTGTATCATCATTGAAGCTAATACTCTGTGTAGTTTTGAAAATTTGTTAGATAAATACAAGAGTGTAGTTAGACTGAATAGTTGCGCTTGTAGGTCAGATTCTGTGCTCCTTGTTTTAGTGGATATGAGCTGTAACTGACTAAGTAGAGTCAATGGCATAACTAGACTGAAAGTGACAGGTTCTTCCTCTCGTGGGCCATAGGCTGCTACAATGCTCTACTAATTTTGTTAGATTTATTGGCAAAATACTTGGAAAATTCATAGACGTCATTATTGAGACTCTTTATTGAGGAAATCTTGTCACTAAATGCTTTGTGTCGGTTATCAATATTAATGAATACAAACTGACATTTGTGTGGAATGGTTTGAATAAACACGATCCCAAGTTGAAGGACTGAGACACTTATGCAGAATTTGGGGTTTCTGTTTCTGGGATCGTTTCGCCACACTGTGCGCTGCATTGCAGTCCAATACATGTGGATGGACGATATAAGGTGTGGGAGGAGAATGAGGTAATCAGTCCCTCAACACTGGAGTCGATGTGTTCAGTCCATCAATCTTGTAGGAATGTACAGCATAGGGCCGTAGACTGTGGCTTATATACTGTAGTGAGGTGGACTTGAAGCAGGCGGAGGCGGGATCATAGTGGTACCATCCACTAGTCGAAGTAGGTCTTTGTCCAAGGTTGAACAAGCGTGAAGATTCTTTGTAATGTAAGATCCCATGATGCTGCAGTGTCAGAACAGTTTGTGATGAATGGTTTGAAAAACGACAAGTTGAAGACTGGAGAACTTATGCAGCATTATGGGAATCATGCATAAGTGTTCTCAGTCTTCTCAACTTGTCGGTTTTTCAAACCATTCATCACAATGTCATGACACTGCAGCATCATGGGATCTTCTTACAAAGAATTCTTAACGCTTTGTTCACCTTTGGACAAAGACCTACTTCGACTAGGTGGATGGTACACTATTGATCCGCCTCGCCGGCTTCAAGTCACCTCTCTACAGTATTTTAAGCCACGTCTACGGCCCTATTGCTGTAACATTCTACAAGATTGTTGGACTGAACTCATCGATCCAGGTTGAGGGACTGCTGATAACCTCAATCTCCTCCTCTCCTTACGCCTCCTCTTTGTATTGGACTGAAGATGAAGGAAGCCCACTTGTGGCGAAACGTTTCCTGAATAAAGATTCCCCATATGCTGCATAAGCTGTCTCAGGTCTTCAACTTGTCGGCTTTTTCAAACCATTAATCACCAAATGTCAGTTTGTATTCATTAAATATTGGATAACCGACACAAAGCTTTTAGTGACAAGATTTTCCCCTTAATAAAGAGTCTCATCAATGAGTCTTTGAATTTTCCAAGTATTTTGCCAAAAATATAACATTATTAGTAGAGCATTGTTAGCAGGCCTTAGTGGCCCCACGAGGGAGGAAGACCTAGGTCACTTTCTGTTCTAATGCCATTGATTCTACTTAGTCAGTTCAGCTCATATCCACTAAAACAAGGAGCAAGAATCTGACCTACAATGGCAAAGCTATTTCAGGTCTAACTCACACTCTTGTAATTATCTAACAAATTTTCAAAACTTACACAGAGTTTTAGCTTCAATGATGATACAGCACTAAGTTCATTTAAAAGAGATCTGTAAAAAAAAAAGAAAAAATATACTATAGCAAACCACAAAAGAGAAACATGAGGAATTGAGGTGTGAACCATCTGCTGTAGGCCTGTTGGCCCTTTTACTAAGAACATAAGAAAGGGGCAAGAAGAACAGTTGCAGCGAGGCTGTTGGCATATACTAGGCAGGTCCTTTCAATTCATCCCAATAAAGAAAACATTTTTGCCCAACCCAATTTTCAATGCTACATAAGAAATAAGCTCTGATGTGCATATGTAAGTAAATCACTTGAGCTAAATACAGGTCACGTCTGAGCTAAGTCCAGGTCACGTCATGAGCAGGTCACCTCTAAGCAAAGTACAGGTCACCTCTGAGTTTAAAACAGGTCTCATCTCAAAGCTAAGTACAGGTCGAATTGTGCTAAGTACAGGTCGCATCTGTGCTAAAATACAGGTCCATCAAATATAGAATAGAATCAAATCAATCTTGAATATGCACCGACTTTCCCACAATTATTTCCTAACAAATTATTTGCCAAATATTATTTCTCAATGCTTCTCAAGGAAAAAGCTTGGGTTAAATTTATTTACTCGTGTTTAAATAAACGATCAAATCCAATGCCTTCCTAATGTATTTATCCACCTTAAATTTTTAAACTACCCAAGGTATTTTAGCGTCAACAACTATACTATGTAGACCTTTTTTTTTCATTAAAATTTCCTTTACAAACCTAGCTACAGCATTTACTGTATGTTTGTAAGAAAAAGACAATATGCAAAGTATAAGACACATTTGCAACTAAAGTTACATTTCATGAAGTGTGACATTAGTTGCACTTTTGTCTTGTGGTTTTTCATAAGAACATTAAGAAAGGAGGAACACTGCAGCAGGCCGTTGGGCCCATACTAGGCCAGGTCCTTACAATTCATCACTAACAAACATTTGACCCAACCCAATTTTCAAATGCTACCCAAGAAAATAAAGGCTCTGATGTTCAAGGTCCCACTCAATTCCAACCCCTCCCACTCAATGTATTTATCCAACCCTAGCGGAATTTACAGAAAACGCGGTTCGTGACCCAGAGGACTTCTACACGGGTTTCAGCCCTCCTACAGTGGAATGTAGAGAGGCCTTCCCACCTGTTCTCCTGTTTGGTATAGTTATTTCTTGTTGGATTTTTTTGTACACTTTTTTGCTCTTCTACAGCATGCACCGTGTACCAAGGTACAATGTTTCGCCCCACAGACATTTGCTTACACAAGTTTTTAAGGTGTTTATTGTGTTGTAATGTTTCCGTCAACAAGGAAGGAAGGGTTCACTGTACCTAACTAACCCAACCTGGAGTTTGGCTTGTGTTTAATGTCCGTCCACAAGGAAGGAAGGGATCACTGAAAATAACCTAACCTACCCTTGCGACAACTGATCTACTGAGCAACCAAGGAGCCCCTTGCCCTAGGGGTCTTGACCTGTCTGGCACTTCTTTTCCAAAACCTAAACCTCCTCCCAGAGGCCAAGCATGTGGGCTTGGAGTGACTGGTTGCGACAGGTCTTTTATACTATTTGTTACAGTGTCCCTTTAGTTGCCAATCCTGGTAAGGACCTTTCAGTGAAGTCGTGCTTGAAAAACTTTTGGTCCCTGATGCCCAAGTTCCCAGGATAGCAAGTGTTGGGAAGGATTACCACAAACTCACTGTCAGGACATTAACTACAGGGGAAGGCTCTTGTTTTGTGACCGTCTCACTTCGTATATATAGCAGCTTGTGGGGACTGCATTGTGTACAGTTTCACGGAATACTAACAGTGTCTACAGCCTGATTGAAGTAGCGGAATCTACAGAAACGCGTCGCTGACCACGTGACCTTCTACAAACGTCCTTCAGCCCTCCTACAGTGGATTGTTAGAGAGCCTTCCCACCATGGTTCTCTGTCTTTGGTATAGTTATTTCTAGTTGGATTTGTTGTACACTTTTTTGCTCTCTCCTACAGTTGCACAGTGTACCCAAGGTACAATGTTTCGCCCACAGACATTTACTACACAAGTTGTAAGTGTGTTCTTGTGTGGTAATGTTTCGTCCACAAGGAAGGAGGGTTCAACTGTACCTAACCTAACCCAACCTGGAGTTGGCTTGTGTTCTTAATGGTCTCGTTCCACATGAAGGATGGGATCACTGAACCTTACCTAACCTACCCTTGCGACAGCTGAACTGAGCACCAGGAGCCCCTTGCTAGGGTCTTGACTGTCTGGACACTTCTTACCAAAAACCTAACCTCCTCCCAGAGGCAAGCCTGTGGGCTTGGGAGTGACTGGGTTGCGACCAGGTCTATTTATACCAATTTGTTACAGTTGTCCTAAGTTTGCCCATCCTGGTAAGACCTTTCAGTGAGTCGTGCTTGACAAACCTTTTGTCCTGATGCCCAAGGTTCCCGGATTAGCACATTGTTGGAAGGATTTACACAAACTCACCTGTCAGGAATTTACTACAGGGGAAGGGCTCCTAGTTTTGTGAACCTGGCTCACTTCGTATATATAGCAGCTTGTGGGGACAGCATTTTGTTACAGTTTCACGGAATTATAACAGTGTCTACAGCATGATGAAGTGCGGAATAAATCTACATGAAGAAACGCGTCGCCTGACCAGAGGACCTTCTACAACGTCTTAGCCCTCCTAAGTGGATTGTAGAGAGGGCCTTCCCCATTTTCTTCCTGTCTTGGTATTGTTATTTCTTGTTGGATTTTGTTTGTACACTTTTTTGCTCTCTACTACAGCTTGCACCGTTGTACCCAAGGTTACATGTTTCGCCCACAGACATTTACTACACAAGTTTTAAGGGGTTTCTTGGTGTTGTGTATGTTTCCGTCCACAAGGAAGAAGGGTTCACTGTACCTAAACCTTTTTGTAGTCTTGTTTTGTTTGTTTTGTTAAAACAAAACAAAACAAAACAAGCAAATAAACAAAAAAATAAACAAAAAACAAACAACACAAAACAAAAAAAAAGCTAAGACAACAAAACAAAAACAACCAAAACAAAAACAACAAAACAACAACAAAAAAAATACAAACCAACAACAATACAACACTCAAAAACAAAAAAAAGCAACAAAACACAAAACAAAAATACGTTTTGTGTGGTTTTTTTGTTTTTGTTTTGTTTTGTTTTGTTTTGTTCGTTTTTTGTTTTGTTTTGTTTTCTTATGCTTTGGTTTTGTATTGGTTGTTTTGTTTTCTTTTGTTTGTTTTATTGTTTTTGTTTTGTTTTTTGTTACAAACAAAAAAAAAAAACAATCTGTTTTGTGTTTTGTTTGTTTGTGTTTGTTTTTGTGTTTGTTTTTGTGTTTGTTATTATGGTTTTGTTTTTGTTCGTTTTTTTTTTTTTTTTTGTGTTTGTTTTTGTGTTTTGTTTTTTTTGTGTTTTTTTTGTGTTTGTTTTTTTGTGTTTGTTTTTTTTTTGTGTGTTTTTGGTCATTTTTTTTTGGGTTTGGTTTTTTTTGTTTGTCTTTTGTGTTTGTTTTGTTGTTTGTTTTGTTTTTTGTTTTGTTGGTTTTGTTTTGTTTTGTTTTGTTTAAACGTTTTTTTTTATTGTTTTTTTTTTGTTTAGTTTTTTGTATTGTTGTTTTGTTTTGTTTTATTTCTGTTTTTGTTTATTGTTTTGTTTGTTTTTTGTATTGTTTTGTTTTGTTTTGTTGTTCTGAGTTTTGTTTTGTTTTGTGTTTGTTTATTTTGTTTTGGTTTATTGTTTTGTTTTGTTTTATTTTTTTGTTGTTTTGTTTTGTTTTGTTGTTTTGTTTTGTTGTTTTTTGTTTTGTTTTGTTTTTGTTTTATTTTTTGT
>NW_026506541.1:0-25000 GCF_026875155.1 Cherax quadricarinatus
TTTTCCTTCCTTCTGCCTTATGGCCCCCCTCTCTTGCCATCGCCTGAGCATTGTTTTTTCTCGTCTTCTCATTACATAAATGTCCCTATGCGTATTCTTGCGTTTAGACATTTGTATATTTGAAACGCCTGAAGATATTATTCAAATAATCTTATACAATCAAAGGCAAAGATAACATTATCTCGTGAAATTCAATATTCAAGCCCCAATCTGAGCAGCGTCAGATTCAAGAGATAAGTTTTATTTATGTCTGCCTGGGAGAGATTAATTCCTGCAGACACACACACACACACACACACACACACACACACACAAGGCATGGAGCTTCAGTATAGCCAACTGCCCACACTCCGGCACACCTCAAATCTTTCCTCACCCCATCTGACGTTCCTAATATATTATCTCAGAAAAGTATCACCTGATGCAGGTCTTAATTGTATGACTACCTACTCAATGGCTCATTAAGAACATCTTCATGCATGTGTCACCGAGTAGTCTTTGAAGGCGCGAGACTACAACTTTATTTTTGCTTACTTGAGTGGTAGAACTCTTTCTTCTCCACTCCACATATGTTATGTGAATTATATATATATATATATATATATATATATATAAACACTGATCTCTGGCTGAAGGAGACTCGAACCTACGAACCTTGGAACAAGGTACGCAGTGCTTTACCAATCTACCCACACTGGACCAATACCTTGGCTCCCAGCTTGCGCTAGACGTTGATCCAAGGCAGCCAGCTTTCATGGAGAAGGCTTACAGCTTTTCATCTCATCCCCTACATGCATCAGCCTTACTAGAGATATTAGCAATGCAAGGAATTCGCAAGAGCAGGCGAAATATACACAAACACTGATCTCTGCTCTTGCGAATTCCTTGCATTGTTAATATCTCTAGTAAGGTTGATGCATGCAGGGGATGAGATGAAAAGCTGTGAGCCTTCTCCCTGAAAGCTGGCTGCCTTGGATCAAAGTCTAGCGCAAGCTGGACTCCAAGGTATTGGTCCAGTGTGGGTAGATTGGTAAAGCACTGCGTACCTTGTTCCAAGGTTCGAGTCTCCTTCAGCCAAAGGTCAGTGTTTGCGTATATTTCGCCTGCTCTTGCCAATTCCTTGCATATATATATATATATATATATATATATATAATATATATATATATATAAATATATATATATATATATATATATATATATATATATATATATATATGTGTGTGTATACGTCGTGCCGAATAGGTAAAACTTGCTACTTTGGCTTAAATAGCAACGCTCGTCTTGCCGAATAAGGCAAGCGAAAATTTGTCTATGCAATAATTTCGCAAAAATCATTCTGAACCTAACGAAAAAAATATAATTCATTGTGTTTGTTTATTATTAAATTACTGTAAACTTATCTAAAATATATTTAGTTGGATTAGGCTAAATTAAATTGCGCTTGTTATAATAAGGTTAAGTAAGTTTCCTAAGTTTTTTTTGGTACAAAATTATTAATTTTTACATGAACATAAACGAAAAATTTATCTTTAAATGTATAAGAGAACATTTTAGAAAGGACTTAAGTTAAATGAGTTCTTGCTAAGTGACCAATTTTACCTATACGGCATGACATATATATATTAAAATTTAGTCCTATCTAAAATTTTCTCTTATACTTTTAAAGATATATTTTTTTCATTTATGTTAATGTAAAAATTAACAACCTTATTATATCGAGCGCAATTTAATTTAGCCTAATCCAATTAAATATATTTTAGATAAGTTTACAATATAATATATATATATATATATATATAATATATATATATATATAATATATATATATATATATATATATATATATGAAGATTGAGACACTTATGCAACATATGGGAATCTTTATTCAGGAAACGTTTCGCCACACCGTGGCTTCATCAGTCCGATACAAATTAGAAAGGCGTAAGGAGAGGAGGAGTTTGAGGTAATCAGTCCCTCAGCCTGGAGTCGATGTGTTCAGTCCATCAATCTTGTAGAATGTACAGCATATGGCCGTAGACTTGGCTTATATACTGTAGTGTCGGTTTTTCAAACCATTCATCACAACTGTCAGACACTGCAGCATCATGGGATCTTGTTACAAAGAATTCTTCAACACTTGTTCAACCTTTGGACGAAGACCTACTTCGACTAGTGGATGGTACCACTATGACCCCGCCTCCGCCTGCTTCACCTCACCTCACTACAGTATATAAGCCACGTCTACGGCCCTATGCTGTACATTCTACAAGATTGATGGACTGAACACATCGACTCCAGGCTGAGGGACTGATTACCTCAAACTCTTCCTCTCCTTACGCCTTTCTAATTTGTATCGGATGATAAAGCCAGGGTTTTGGCAAACTTTCCTGAAAAAAAGATTCCCCCTTTGTTGCATAATGTCTAAAATCTTAAAATTTGTCGTTTTCCAAAAAAACATCATAATATATAATATTATATATATATATAAAATATATATATATTTATATATTATTATAAATATATATAAATAAAAATTATATAATATTATTTATTATATTTATATATATAAAATTATAATATTATAAATATATAATATATAATAATTTTATTATATATATATATAATATATAAAATATATAAAATATATTATTTTTTAAATTATATATTATAAATATATAATATATAATAAATATATATATATATATTATATTATTTATATATATATATATATATATAAATATAATAATATAAAAAATATAAAAAAAATTTTTTTTTTAATACAAAACCAAATGATACTATTTCAAGGTTTCACTCTTCGAATAAAATTTCTTCCCATTTTAACGCTGCAAATTTTTTCTTATAATACGTTTTTTTTTTTTAACAAGTTTTTGATCCCTGGAGTTTAAACCGAGATAAAAAAACCCTGGATGACTTAAATCGTCACGTAATAAAAAAAATTTGGGAACTGATTCCCCAATAAAATTTTGGGAAAGGGTTCAACCACTTTAAAAATAGCCATTAAATTTTGTGTATTGATTTACAGAAGGGGATCCCTCCCCCACACCAACACACCTCCCAGATTATTCTTACAAGATGTACGGGGATTTTGTTTCACCATGTTTAAACAGGCAATTTTTTTCTCCTGTTCAAAACTTTTCCCACCGAAATTCACAAGATCATGAAGTGTACATGCTATCCTAAGTGACTTCTAACATCCCTCTTCTTATCCTCTAGCTTACGTCTCACTCTCCCTCTACCCTGCATCCCTGGTCCCTCTTTCTCTACCCTGTTGAGAGATATGGAGAGACTCATCACTATTTAGCTTGTGACTGGGAGTATCCTGAAGTGTTAATCCCTGATATTCTTCCTCTGGTGTTGGAATCTCAGTTCTATAAGCTACCACAAGGTAGATTTCCAATAAGAGAAAACCTTTACTAAGGGAAGGTTGAGCTGGAAGAGCGAGGAGTCAGTAAGAATCTATGTTGAACACCGTAAAATATCGACAAGTTGATGATTAAGACGTACGCAAAAGTTGGGTATCTGTATTGTTGAAACGTTTCGCCTACACAGTAGGCTTCTTCAGCCAAATACAGAGCCAACAGGAGAAAGACTCTCGAAACTCATGAAAGGTACAGGTATACTGTACATCAGGTCCCCTGTACCCTGTATATCAGGTCCCCCTTCCTCTACCCTGTATCTCTGTTCTCCCTCTACCTTGAATCCCAGGTTCATCTTAGGTAACTGGCACGATATTGCCACAAACACACTCATGAGACCCAGAATTACTTGCTCACTGGCCATTAACCTCACCCTGATGAAACGAAACCTCACCAAAGTAACAAATTATGGGGGATATGCAGCTGTAGCAGCAGCAGTAACACCAACAGCACCAGCACTAGCAGCAGCATCACCAATAACAGCAGCAGCAGATCACAGCATCACCATCAGTGATACCAAAGAGCAACATTTGCAACATGAAACAAGAGACACATGTGAAGATGTTAACTTTATTGTTCCGTTTATACTGAAGAAAGTCCAGATGTCTGACATTCCCTGGTCACTACAACCTTCCCTCACCACCACCAATCACTACAACCTTCCCTCACCACCACCAATCACTACAACCTTCCCTCACCACCAACAATCACTACAACCTCTGAAAACAACAAAAACGGTTAAAATTACTGCATAAAAACTTCATTAAAAATTTACTTCATCAGGCAATTTTCAAGATTCTCAAAGTCTTAAATTTTCAAAAAATTGTTACCTACGTCTGCAGAAGTTGTGTCTTGTTTTATCACACTTCCCGAGAACAGTGAAGAGAACAGTACATGACACACACACGTTCACCAGGCATAACATTCACCAGGCATAACACGTTCACCAGGGATAACATTCACCAGGGATAACACGTTCACCAGGGATAACATTCACCAGGCATAACATTCACCAGGCATAACATTCACCAGGGATAACACGTTCACCAGGGATAACATTCACCAGGGATAACATTCACCAGGCATAACATTCACCAGGCATAACATTCACCAGGCATAACATTAACCAGGGATAACATTCACCAGGCATAACATTCACCAGGCATAACATTCACCAGGCATAACAATTCACCAGGATAACATTCACCAGGCATAACATTCACCAGGCATAACATTCACCAGGCATAACATTCACCAGGCATAACATTCACCAGGGATAACATTCACCAGGCATAACATTCACCAGGGATAACATTCACCAGGGATAACATTCACCAGGCATAACATTCACCAGGCATAACATTCACCAGGCATAACATTCACCAGGGATAACATTCACCAGGCATAACATTCACCAGGCATAACATTCACCAGGCATAACATTCACCAGGCATAACATTCACCAGGGATAACATTCACCAGGCATAACATTCACCAGCATAACATTAACCAGGATAACATTCACCAGGCATAACATTCACCAGGCAAAACATTCACCAGGCATAACATTCACCAGGCATAACATTCACCAGGATAACATTCACCAGGCATAACATTCACCAGGCATAACATTCACCAGGCATAACATTCACCGCATAACATTCACCAGGCATAACATTCACCAGGCATAACATTAACCAGGATAACATTCACCAGGCATAACATTCACCAGGCATAACATTCACCAGGCATAACATTCACCAGGCATAACATTCACCAGGCATAACATTCACCAGGCATAACATTCACCAGGCATAACATTCACCAGGCATAACATTCACCAGGCATAACATTCACCAGGCATAACATTAACCAGGGATAACATTCACCAGGCATAACATTCATCAGGCATAACATTCACCAGGCATAACATTCACCAGGCATAACATTCACCAGGCATAACATTCACCAGGCATAACATTCACCAGGCATAACATTCACCAGGCATAACATTCACCAGGCATAACATTCACCAGGGATAACATTCACCAGGCATAACATTAACCAGGGATAACATTCACCAGGCATAACATTCACCAGGCATAACATTCACCAGGGATAACACGTTCACCAGGGATAACATTCACCAGGCATAACATTAACCAGGCATAACATTCACCAGGGATAACACGTTCACCAGGCATAACATTCACCAGGCATAACATTCACCAGGCATAACATTCACCAGGGATAACACGTTCACCAGGCATAACATTCACCAGGCATAACATTCAACAGCATAACATTCACCAGGATAACACGTTCACCAGGGATAACATTCACCAGGCATAACATTAACCAGGGATAACATTCACCAGGGGTAACACGTTCACCAGGCATAACATTCACCAGAGATAACACGTTCACCAGGCATAACATTCACCAGGGATAAAACATTCACCAGGCATAACATTCACCAGGGATAGCACATTCACCAGGCATAACATTCACCAGGGATAACACATTCACCAGGCATAACATTTACCAGAGATAACACATTCACCAGGCATAACATTCACCAGGGGTAACACATTCACCAGGCATAACATTCACCAGGGATAACACATTCACCAGGCATAACATTCACCAGGCATAACACATTCACCAGTCATAACATTCACCAGGGATAACACATTCACCAGGCATAACATTCACCAGGGATAACACATTCACCAGGCATAACACATTCACCAGGCATAACATTCACCAGGCATAACATTCACCAGCATAACATTCACCAGGCATAACATTCACCAGGCATAACATTCACCAGCATAACATTAACCAGGATAACATTCACCAGGCATAACATTCACCAGGCATAACATTCACCAGGCATAACATTCACCAGGCATAACATTCACCAGGCATAACATTCACCAGGCATAACATTCACCAGGCATAACATTCACCAGGCATAACATTAACCAGGGATAACATTCACCAGGCATAACATTCACCAGGCATAACATTCACCAGGCATAACATTCACCAGGCATAACATTCACCAGCATAACATTCACCAGGCATAACATTCACCAGCATAACATTCACCAGGATAACATTCACCAGGCATAACATTAACCAGGGATAACATTCCACCAGGCATAACATTCACCAGGCATAACATTCACCAGGGATAACACGTTCACCAGGGATAACATTCACCAGGCATAACATTCACCAGGCATAACATTCACCAGGCATAACATTCACCAGGCATAACATTCACCAGGCATAACATTCACCAGGGATAACATTCACCAGGCAAAACATTAACCAGGGATAACATTCACCAGGCATAACATTCACCAGGCATAACATTCACCAGGGATAACACGTTCACCAGGGATAACATTCACCAGGCATAACATTCACCAGGCATAACATTCACCAGGGATAACACGTTCACCAGGCATAACATTCACCAGGCATAACATTCACCAGCATAACATTCACAAGGGAAACACGTTCACCAGGCATAACATTCACCAGGCATAACATTCAACAGGCATAACATTCACCAGGGATAACACGTTCACCAGGGATAACATTCACCAGGCATAACATTAACCAGGGATAACATTCACCAGGGATAACACGTTCACCAGGCATAACATTCACCAGAGATAACACGTTCACCAGGCATAACATTCACCAGGGATAAAACATTCACCAGGCATAACATTCACCAGGGATAGCACATTCACCAGGCATAACATTCACCAGGGATAACACATTCACCAGGCATAACATTCACCAGAGATAACACATTCACCAGGCATAACATTCACCAGGGGTAACACATTCACCAGGCATAACATTCACCAGGGATAACACATTCACCAGGCATAACATTCACCAGGCATAACACATTCACCAGTCATAACATTCACCAGGGATAACACATTCACCAGGCATAACATTCACCAGGGATAACACATTCACCAGGCATAACACATTCACCAGGCATAACATTCACCAGGGATAACACATTCACCCGGCATAACATTCACCAGGATAACACATTCACCAGGCATAACATTCACCAGGAATAACACATTCACCAGGCATAACATTCACCAGGCATAACACATTCACCAGGCATAACATTCCACCAGGGATAACACATTCACCAGGCATAAAATTCACCAGGGATAACACATTCACCAGGCATAAAATTCACCAGGGATAACACATTCACCAGGCATAACATTCACCAGGGATAACACATTCACCAGGCATAACATTCACCAGGATAACACATTCACCAGGCATAACATCACCAGGGATAACACATTCAACAGCAAACATTCATCAGGCATAACACATTCACCAGGGATAACACATTCACCAGGGAAAACATTCACCAGGCATAACACATTCACCAGGCATAACATTCACCAGGGATAACATATTCACCAGGCATAACATTCACCAGGGATAACACATTCACCAGGCATAACATTCACCAGGGATAACACATTCACCAGGCATAACATTCACCAGGGATAACACATTCACCAGGCATAACATTCATCAGGCATAACACATTCACCAGGCATAACATTCACCAGGGATAACACATTCACCAGGCATAACATTCACCAGGGATAACACATTCACCAGGCATAACATTCACCAGGGATAACACATTCACCAGGCATAACATTCGCCAGGGATAACACATTCACCAGGCATAACATTCACCAGGAATAACACATTCACCAGGGATAACACATTCACCAGGAATAACACATTCACCAGGGATAACACATTCACCAGGCATAACATTCACCAGGGATAACACATTCACCAGGCATAACGTTCACCAGGGATAACACATTCACCAGGCATAACATTCACCAGGGATAACATATTCACCAGGCATAACGTTCACCAGGGATAACACATTCACCAGGCATAACATTCACCAGGGATAACACATTCACCAGGTATAGCACATTCACCAGGGATAACACATTCACCAGGGATAGCACATTTACCAGGGATAACACATTCACCAGGGATAACACATTCACCAGGGATAACACATTCACCAGGGATAACACATTCACCAGGGATAACACATTCACTAGGGATAACACATTCACCAGGGATAACACATTCACCAGGCATAACATTCACCAGGGATAACACATTCACCAGGGATAGCACATTCACCAGGGATAATACATTCACCAGGGATAGCACATTCACCAGGGATAACACATTCACCAAGGATTACACATTCACTAGGGATAACACATTCACCAGGGATAACACATTCACCGGGGACAACACATTCACCAGGGAAAGCACATTCACCAAGGATAACACATTCACCAGGGATAACACATTCACCAAGGATTACACATTCACTAGGGATAACACATTCACCAAGGATAGCACATTCACCGGGGACAACACATTCACCAGGGATAACACATTCACCAGGGATAACACATTCACCAGGGATAACACATTCACCAGGGATAGCACATTCACCAGGGATAACACATTCACCATGGATAACACATTCACCAGGTATAACACATTCACCAGGGATAACACATTACCAGGGATAACACATTCACCAGGTATAACACATTCACCAGGTATAACACATTCACAATGGATAACACATTCACCAGGGATAACACATTCACCAAGTATAACACATTCACCAGGTATAACACATTCACCAGGGATAACACATTCACCAGGTATAACACATTCACAATGGATAACACATTCACCATGGATAACACATTCACCAGGTATAACACATTCACCATTGATAACACATTCACCAGGGATAACACATTCACCAGGGATAATACATTCACCATGTATAACACATTCACCAGGTATAACACATTCACCATGGATAACACATTCACCAGGTATAACACATTCACCATTGATAACACATTCACCAGGGATAACACATTCACCAGGTATAACACATTCACCATTGATAACACATTCACCAGGGATAACACATTCACCAGGTATAACACATTCACCAAGGATAACACATTCACCAGAGATAACACATTCACCAGAGATAACACATTCACCAGGGATAACACATTCTCCAGGTATAACACATTCACCAGGTATAACACATTCACAAACGATTACACTTTCACCAGGTATAACACATTCACCAAGGATAAAACATACACCAGGGATAACACATTCACCAGGTATAACATTCACCAGGGATAACACATTCACCAGGTATAGCACATTCACCAGGGATACCACATTCACCAGGGATAACACATTACCAGGGATAGCACATTCACCAGGTATAACACATAAACCAGGTATAACACATTCACCGGGTATAACACATTCACCAGGGATAACACATTCACCAGGTATAACACATTCACCATGGATAACACATTCACCAGGTATAACACATTCACCATGGATAACACATTCACCAGGTATAACACATTCACCAGGGATAACTTTCACCAGGTATAACACATTCACCAGGGATAACACATTCACAAACGATTACACTTTCACCAGGGCTAACACATTCACCAAGGCTAACACATTCACCAAGGATAACACATTCACCAGGGATAACACATTCACCAGGGATAACACATTCACCAGGGATAACACATTCACCAAGGATAACACATTCACCAGGGATAACACATTCACCAGGGATAACACATTCACCAGGGATAACACGTTCACCCAGGATAACACATTCAGCAGGGATAACATTCACCAGGGATAACACATTCAGCAAGGATAACACCTTCACCAGGGATAACACATTCACCAGGGATAACACTTTCACCAGGGATAACACATTCGCCAAGGATATCACATTCACCAGGGATAACACATTCGCCAAGGATAACACATTCACCAGGGATAACACATTCACCAGGGATAACACATTCACCAAGGATAACATTCACCAAGGATAACACATTACCATGGATAACACATACGCCAGGGATAACACATTCACCAGGGATAACACATTCACCAGGGATAACACATTCACCAGGGATAGCACATTACCATGGATAACACATACGCCAGGGATAACACATACGCCAGGGATAACACATACGCCAGGGATAACACATTCACCAGGGAAAACACATTTACCAGGGATAGCACATTACCATGGATAACACATTCACCAGGGATAACACATTCACCAGGGATAACACATTCACCAGGGATAACACATTCACCAGAGATAACACATTCACCAGGGATAACAAATTCACCAGGGATAAAACATTCACCAGGGATAACACATTCACCAAGGATAACAAATTCACCAGGGATAACACATTCTCCAGGGATAACACATTCACCAGGGATAACACATTCACCAGGGATAACACATTCACCAGAGATAACACATTTCAGCAAGAATAACACATTCACCAGGATAACACATTCACCAGAGATAACACATTCAGCAAGGATAGCACATTCACCAGGGATAACACTTTCACCAGGGATAACACATTCGCCAAGGATAACACATTCACCAGGGATAACACATTCGGCAAGGATAACACATTCACCAGGGATAACACATTCGCCAAGGATAACACAATCACCAGGGATAACACATTCACCAGGGATAACACATTCACCAAGGATAACATTCACCATGGATAACACATTACCATGGATAACACATACGCCAGGGATAACACATTCACCAGGGATAACACATTTACCAGGGATAGCAAATTACCATGGATAACACATTCACCAGGGATAACACATTCACCAGGGATAACACATTCGGCAAGGATAACACATTCACCAGGGATAACACATTCACCAAGGATAACACATTCGCCAAGGATAACACAATCACCAGGGATAACACATTCAGCAGGTATAACACATTCACCAGGGATAACAAATTCACCAAGGATAACACATTCACCAGAGATAACACATTCACCAGAGATAACACATTCACCAGGGATAACACATTCACCAGGGATAACACATTCACCAAGGATAACACATTCTCCAGGGATAACACATTCACCAGGGATAACACATTCACCAGAGATAACACATTCACCAGGGATAACACATTCACCAAGGATAACACATTCACCAGGGATAACACATTCACCAGAGATAACACATTCACCAGGGATAACACATTCACCAAGAATAACACATTCACCAGGGATAAAACATTCACCAGGGATAACACATTCACCAGGGATAACACATTCACCAGGGATAACACATTCACCATGGATAACACATTCACCAGGGATAAAACATTCACCAGGGATAACACATTCTCCAGGGATAACACATTCACCAGGGATAACACATTCACCAGGGATAAAACATTCACCAGGGATAACACATTCACCAAGGATAAAACATTCACCAGGGATAACACATTCACCAAGGATAACACATTCACCAGGGATAACACATTCACCAGGGATAACACATTCACCAGGGATAACACATTCACCAGGGATAACACATTCACCAGGGATAATACATTCACCAGGGATAACACATTCACCAGGGATAACACATTCACCAAGTATAACACATTCACCAGGGATAACACATCACCAGGATAACACATTCACCAGGGATAACACATTCAACCAGGGATAACACATTCACCAAGGATAACACATTCACCAGGGATAACACATTCACCAGGGATAACACATTCACCAGGCATAACACATTCACCAGGGATAACACATTCACCAGGGATAACACATTCACCAAGGATAACACATTCACCAAGGATAACACATTCACCAAGGATAACACATTCACACAACACATTCATACAAGATAACACATTCATACAAGATAACACATTCACCGAGGTTGAAGAAGTATTTTCCAAGTTGCATGAGAGCTGCAGTTAACTCAGCTAAATCAAGATGGTGTTAAGAAGTTTGGTGGAAAAGCAAGAGAGGAGGCAGAAACATAGCAAGTGCTCAGGGAAATTGTCTGCGGCCAGGAGAGGGTAGTCTGCCATAGTGACTACTGCAACGGCGGCAGTGGCAGCGACGGCAGACACAGAAAACGAGGAGACAAAGTTCCACTAAGAGGCAGAGACGTCTGGGTCCTGGCCTCCAGTACCTGGCTGGAGTGAGACTGAAGGAGGCAGAAGGAATGTAGGAAGCACACGGAGCACCTACAGGAAAGAATGAAAGATATGCTAGCCGAAATCCTGTGAGGATGCGAATCAATGAGAAGACATCACAATATATGAGTTAGTAAGTAAGTAAGTAAGTAAATTTATTCAGGTATACACAATACAGTTACATAGAATTATCATACATAGCAGCATATGTGTAGAGAACCCAGGATAACCCAAAAAAGTCAGACAGAGTGACTTATTTCCATTGGGGTCCTTTTACCTTATTATTATAATATAAAGGTTATAATATTTTCTTATTATTCTATAATGAAGATAACCTCTTATTATCATACTAAAAAGACTATCTACTACACGAGGGTCATTAAGACTATCTACAATACGAGGGTCATTACTAGGGATAAGGTAAAATTTACACGTATTTTTAGCTAAAAAATAGAAAATCATTTCCCCTCCTTTTGTTGCTTCATTCATCAGAACTTTTTGGCAGTCTTCTTGAACTTGGTTCAAGCTATGACTGCCTTGACATTTGTGGGTTGTTGTTCCATTCCTTTATTGCTGTACAAATAAAAGGTGTTTGAAGCCTGGCCACTGACTGTGGGTACTACAAAGTTGTGCTCTCGCCCTTCTAGTACTATGATTGCTTTGGTTCAAACCTTGACAAATTGACAGCAAGATATTCTGGACACTGTTCGTGAGCAATTTTATTAAACATGATTTACGCTAGTTGTTTTACTCTGTCTTCAACATTTCAGCATATCCATCTGCTGTAATTCATCTGGCCTACATGTTTTCTAGGTCCCTGCCCAGGATGAATCTTACGATTTTGTTCTGGTGATTTGCAGTCTTTCTTTCAGTTTTTTTGTCAAGGCAGGTAGCCAAGAAGAGCAGCGTAATCCATATGGCATGGTATTAAGGGCTAGACATAGGGGTCCTGCGAGCTCTGTTGGGTAGACACTGTGTTGTCTATACAGGGTAGTCAGCATGGCATTCGCTTTCTTTACTTCACTGTTCCCTATCATTCTCCTGAATGCATGGGTCAAAGCGGGATTCCCAGATATTTAACGGATGAAAACAAAGTGATGGGACTCCCCATTCACTGAACATTAAAAGTATTTTTCCTTCTCAGTTTTAGGTTTCGTTCCAAAAGAGAATGGCTTCAGTTTTCCCTAGGTGTAATGATAGTTTGTTGTCTATAACCATTTGCTGCAAGGACTCAGTTCCAGTCTGTTAAAACATTAGCAATATATTGGGGGTCTTTAACCTGTCACTAAAGAGCACTGTCACTGATACAGTCGGAGTTTGCACTTGACCATGATAGGCATATCATTGACATAACATAGAATAGTAAGGGACCAGAATACTACCTTGGGAACTCACATGTTATCGGCAGGGGTTCTGATTTGTTTTGTTGATTTTGACTATTTGTCTACTGTTTGCTAAGGTAGGACTTAAACCAGTTCTACAGAACCTATACCGATAGCATGAAGTTTATTACATAATTATTGTGGTTGACAGTATCGAAGGCCTTTGCAGTCTAAGGTTCCATACCTAGAGGTTCCCTTAGACATTTTAGTTATCAGGTAATCCATAGTTAATAAGGGGGTATCGGTTGAGTAGGATCTTCTAAAGCCGATTGACTAGCTATGGGTGAATGCTGTTGTCATTAGGTAACTTAAAACTACATGTGAATACACCGCCCTCTCCAGAATTTTAGATATTATATGGGTTTACTAACAGGTCTATAGTTGCTTACATCAGACCTATTATTTTTCTTGAAGATAGGAGTAACTCTGGCCTCCTGAACCCTCCGGTACGGTATAGTGGTGTTTGATGATTTATTATGTGAGCAATAGGGTTTGACAGTTCAGAAGCACCATCTTTTTGGTACTTAGTACGGGATGTTATCCAGAGCTGTGTCTTAGTTGGGGTAAACCTGCTTAGCTCTTTTTAGAGAAGTCTGAGATACATTATGTTGACAATGTTTGGTTACCCCTTTTATTGGTATAGTATGTTTGAAACTTATAAGAGTGGTGTGTATGTGTGTCGATCTTCAAATAAACTTATTACAAAGGGTATTAATAAAGGACAATAAGGAGGGACATGATTACTACACAATATTCTCAAGACTGCTTGATACGGCTAACAAGAATTTTTTTTAAACGGATCAGATTAAGGGGACCCGGGGGTGGAAAAGGAAGACCATGGATGAGCCACAGGAATCATTTCTTTACCTCAGCAGGCCAGAAGCCGAGTCTCTTACGTACGAAGTCACATACCACACGTACGTACCACACCACACACGTAGTACACATACACACGTACGTACAAACACACGTACGTACACACACACAGTTCGTACCAACACCACACGTACGTACACACAACACACGTCGTAACACACACACGTACGTACACACACCACGTCGTACACTCACACGTACTACCACACACACCACCCCTTATTACTGAGCAAGCCCCAAAAGCGTATGAGCATTATTGTTAATAGGGTGTAGTCGGCAGTGTACGCTCTCCCTTTCTCCCCGCGTACCTCCAACTGGCAGGCATCTGCTTAGCTACGTACCTGGAGGGTATTCCGGGAGTCAACGCCCCGTAGCCCGGTCAATGACCAGGCTTCCTGGTGGATCCGGGGCATGATCAACGAGGCTGTTAGTGTTGGGTGGCAACGTAGTCAACGTACGAACCAAGCCCGGCTGATGGCACCGACTTTAGGTATCTGTCCGCTCCCTCTTGGAAGACACAGGGGTTATTTGGTAATGACCCTTATGGCTTGTTTGGGAGAGGAGACGGTTCGACTGACAAAACAGTCTTGGGCCCGGGACACTTATTGCGTTTTCCTCTAGTGTATTAAAAATGACGCCCTACTTTTCCACTGGGGGTTATTGTGGCACCGTCTGTCAAGCTTTTTGATTTTCGTTAGGGAATGATGTCTGTGTGCAGATTAGGGCTAGTCCCTCTAGGTCTTTAGGTGTAGATTATGATGCATCTCTCTCGCCTGCGCTCAGTTGAGTACTAGTAAGAGCTTCCAAAGCATTCCCAGTAGTTAAGGTGTTTGATGGAACTCTATACGTGCATAAAGGTTCTCTGTACCATTCTTATTATCCGCAATATCACCTGCCTTGAAAGATGTTAATGTTCAGCAGTATTCCCAGCCTAGAGAGATCAAAGTGATTTAACAAGGATCATTCATTGGCTTAGCATCTTCTTGATGTTCTTATTATCCAATCCTATCAGTTTCCTCGCCAGTGTAATTGTGGCACTGTTGTGGTCCTTGGAAGGTGACGATCCTCAGACTTTACCACGCCACATTACTTTTCCGCTTCTATTGTGTTAGAGTTTGTAGTTTCTCAGTTCTAGTTATTTATTTCCTCCAATATTCCATAACGGAGAAGTTGGAATTTGTCTTCATTGTACATCATATTGTTTTCCGTTGCCCACTGGAAAAATTGGTTTATATATTATTGGAGATTTGCCGTGTCCTCAATGGATGACACTCTCGTGCAGTTCTCGTAGCGTTGCAAAGGATGATAAGGGTGCTATGAGTTAAATCTCTGTCTATGGTCTGATACGAGGAAGAAGAACAAGGATAGGGGCGAGTACTGTTGCCTTGTGGAATAGAAGCACTTCATATGGCGCTCTGTTTTACTTATTTACATACTTTTGTTTGATTGGTTAGAAAGTTGAAGATACCGACATCTGCTACTTTGCCAGTTATCCCTTTAGCCACAGTTTGTCTGCTAATTACACCTGGTCGCACGTGTCAAAGGTTTTTGCAAAGTTTGTGTATTAACTACATCTGCATTCTGTTTGTTTCCAGTGCATCCAAGACCATATTCATAATGGTCCAGTTTGCGAGAGACAGGAGTGACTTGCTTGAGGCCATGATGCCTGGATTGTGCAAATTGTTAGAAGTCCAAGTGGTTTGCCATTCATGCTTCTTAGACTCTTTCAAAGATTTTTATGACGTGGGACGTTAAATCTTTGGTCTTACAGTTCTTAGCTATTATCCTGCCACCTTTATGGAGTGGGGCTATATCCGTTGTTTTTAATGACCTCTGGTATCTCCCTGTGGTCTTTGCTCTTCTCATAGCATACTAAGGGCCCGTGAGAGGGATTTCTGCAGTTTTTTATGAACACAGAGTTCACGAGTCTGGCCTGGGGCTGGTGCATGTGTATGTTGTCAATGGCTTTCAAAGTCTAGTGAATTTAGGGTATGTAGAAATTGGACACATTGAAGGATTTGAGGCGCATTCATGGATTAATTATTTGGACTGTCTATCTTTGACTGATTAGTGGCTCGCTGAACACACTCATGCTGAGATTTCAGTATCTCACTATTTCTTTGTTGTCACTGTGTAGGATCCGTCTTGTGGGCTGGGGCTTATACTAGATGTGGTTTTTGCCCTGATTTTGGCTATGAAAAGAAATATTTCAATGCTTTCAATTTCATACTCGCTTTTAGCTCTTTAATTCTCCTGGATCCTGTACGGAGTCCTTTATCATCAGCTCTATATTTTTCCACTTCCCTTGTTAGCACTTTCGTGTTTCAGTTAATCTGGCATTTTGAGGTGCTCAGTGTTTCTTGCCTTTCATGTAGAGGGAGCGTCTCTCTCTCCGTTTTACTTTCTTATTGTTTCTTAGGGAAAATATGCTTGAAACATACTTCCCGCTTCCAGAATGATGATTTTTTCAAGGCAAATGGTTAGGAGTCCATGTTATTTAAGAATTATTTCTTAACATGCTCTGTAGGACATAGTTTAATTGGTCCCAGTTGATGTTCTTATTGAAGTTGATTTTCGTGAAGGTACCCTCATAATGTATGCAATTTTTGCTGATTAGGGACTCAATGCATGTAAGTCTGGACTTCGATTAGATTGTGATCAGAATTCGTTGTTTTGGTATGTTTCTTACCAGGCCTCGTTATTTGTGGAATAATAAGGTCAAGTGTGTCTCCAGTCTGGTTGGCTTCACTTTTGCTGACTTAGGATGTGTTATTCCAGAAATTCAGCAGCTCATTGTGTGTGACTTTACATATGGCTGATCCAGGATTATTTCTGTACAATATTTGCGACATTCTTCCATTTTATTTTGTCTTAGGACTGAAGTCACCAAGCAGCAAGATGTTTGGGATGGGGCTGAAGGTTTTCCAGCCAGAGTCAATTTCTCGATAGCTGTTCATTGCATCTTGGGAGTGGCATTTGATGGCTTTATACAAGTACGATCGACGAAGTTTTGGTTCTCGATTTTTTGCTAGAATTCAACTAATCATTTGTGGTCGATTTCAGTATTGTGTGCAAATGAGCGATTTGAATACAGGGCCAAACCGTTCCCCCATGTTGCCTGTTTTTTTTTATTGCATCTGAAAAGTTTGTGCCCAAGTTCCATATTTCCACCGTCAAGGTACTCTTTCGCGTGGGTCTCTTGAAAAGCTGAAATGCATTGCATTCGATCCCCTAGAGTCCACTGATGATAGGTATTTTGCTGGTGGATGGCGTAAGGCTATCGTATTAGAAAATATAAATGAGAGGTCGTGTGCAAGTGGTATGCGGACAGTTGCTGTACATGGTTTTTTAAGGACTGAAGTGTGGCACATCTTAGGGTGAAGAATTTGCAAGACAAAGGTAGTATGACCACTCCTTTCGACAGGAGGGTCGCTGCATTTTTTGGGGATGCTCCAAGTTGCAAGTCCCATTTATTTTTCCAGAATAATCCATGCTTACAAAAACCCCAAGCATGGCTTTGCACCATTTTGCTTTTGTTGGATACAATTCATACTGGATGCATTCCCAATTTGTGCAGATCCTAGCGCTAACTACAGTCTCGATAGCAAGCCAGGGATACCACCATCTGTTTTCAGAGGGCCAAAAACATTTTCCCAGTAGAGGACTCTACTATCTGTATAGAAGCTATGGTTGTGGAAGTCTTTTAGCCGAATCCAGATTTGCACTATGGTTGGGGGCTGAGTCTGGGTCAGCCTAGGGCTGGGGGCTGAGGTCTGGGTCAGCCCTAGGGCTGGGTGAGTTGGGTCAGCCCTAGGGCTGGGGCTGAGTCTGGGTCAGCCTAGGGCTGGGGGTGAGTCTGGGGTCAGCCTAGGGCTGGGGGCTGAGTAGGTGATTTTGTGTCCGTTATTTTCCAGTGGGTGTATTTATTTTTGGGTCAACTGTAGTAGACTGGGCATCTGAATGTTAAACTTTACTTCCTTCCCATCCTCTGCTCCTTATATTCTGGGTAGATATCCAATAGTTCATCTTTGTTTTCATGCTAATTAATTTATTAACTCATGAGTACTTTTCTGATACCTGTCCTTAGTTCCACATCTTACTGCAGATCCAGAACCCTTTCACCTAAGATGGATGTCGTTTTTGGTGCAGTGTTTATTTCTTTAACAGGAGACATGATGTTGTGCAAAAACAAAAGTTGCATGTGATTCAGGATTTTTTCCCAAGAGCCTTTCACATGTCCCACAGCATCCTGCCTGTTATGGCTTGCAACTGGGTACACAAGAACTTTTTCACTTTATTCTACCTTTCTCTTGCACTCAGGTGGTGGGGTGTAGAGGGTATTGAGGGTTATGTGGGTTGTATTTTAATACAGAGACTTACAATACATTAAAACATTTATGTGTATAACATCACACAAGACTTGTCCAATTCGGGTACATTTCGGAGACTCACATACACGTGTTCAGCTGTTGATTTTTGCTAAGGTTGAGTTATGTATATGGGTATATGGTGTTATATGGTGGTAAATGGTAGGCTGTGTGGTTGCTGTAACACATGCCAGAACGTGTGGCTGTAAACACACTACCCCTGGGTACATGGCATTCTCGCATGCGATGCCACATTTTAGTTTAAAGCTCTTCCATTATGTTGAATCACTATTCCATCAGTCTTTCTATGAATTTAGATTCCTAGTTTTTTCACTATTGTATTAGAAAAAAAATAAAAAAAAAAACTGACGGATGGAGCTTATATAGCGCCAGGAGGCGCTATATAAGGCTCCATCCTGTCACTTCAACTCCATTTGTTCGACAACGGAACAATACTCTCTCCAGACTGAGGGACTGAACCTCAAAAATTTAAGGGTGATGGACTGTTTACATCGTCCTTCAAGTTCATCTTTTTATCAATTTTCTGTACTCGGATGGAAGAAAGCCTACTGTGTAGGCGAAAACGTTTCGAAATTAAAGATACTAATGTTGGCATATGTGTCTCTACCTACAACCTGTTCGGTATTTTATACCATTTATGTTCACTTGGGAATTTTAATGAGGAAACCGTTCGCCCCACAATGTGGGCGAATATGTTTCCCTCAATAAAGGATTCCAAAGTGGTGCACATGTGTCTAATTTATCCAGGAGGTCGTTCCTGTGCTACACGGGCAAGGTGGGGTTTAGTGAGGATGGTAGACAGCAACCATCAGGGAGGTACTACTATCCTGCCTGGTTAAATATTTTGATCTTGTCGAGAGTGCTGAAATTTCTTAAGTCTTACACTTACGTCAAACAATAAGTCAGTTACACTCCTCTCCTGTGTGTTTCTTAAGTTTTTATCACTTTGCGATTTTCCTTTCCATCCTTTATGAGGGCTGGTCTGTGACCGGGTGGGGATGGGTTGGAGAGGGGGCGATAATCCCCGAGCCATTAAGAGATTTAAAACAGGAGTGATGCGTCCCGCAGGGGAGGTCAAAGGTCACGCCCGTTAAAGACTGCCAAAGACAATAGAAAGGGAGCAATAATACCACGACGGCTCATTAACTATCCAGTCACGTTCATTATATCCCCACCACATTTATCCACTTGTTCGGGGAACACAAACACAGGATAACACAGATTAAGACACTAAGCCGGGGATCTATCTCCTGGGAATTCAATACCTCTTTCTCGCTACATTTTGACAGCTAAGAAAATAGTTGGTAATTGACGGGAAATTACTGCACTATAAATAATTCATCTCTTAGAAATGCATTTAAAACCGCCTTAAAAACCATTAACTGCTAAATGATACCCGAGGATTCAGTTAGATTTAGTGGATCTAGAATGTAGGAGAGCGATATTACACTTATGTCTCCCGGGTGTATGTAGAAGTGTCTTCCCAGGGTGTAGGTAGGAGGGTGTGTCCTAGAGTGTAGGTAGGAGAGTCTCCCCCTGATTGCAGGTAGAGGGTCTCCCCCTGATTGAAGGGAAGTGGGTCTCCCCTGATTGCAGGTAAGAGGGGTCTCCCCTGATTGCAGGTTTAAGAGGGTCTCCCCTGATTGCAGGTTAAGAGGGTCTCCCTGATTGCAGGTGTAGAGGGGTCTCCCCTGATGGCAGGTTAAGAGGGTGTCTCCCGACTGTAGGTAAGAGGGTGCTGAACGGGTGTTGGTTGGAATGTGTCTTCCTGAGTGTAGTTAAGAGGGTGTCTATCAGGGTGTGGTAGGAGGCAAGGTAAGAAAAAGGAAGGTAAGTCAATAGCTCCTGGTTTGCATTTCTTCTATATTTAAAAAATTCCAGGTGGGTTGGCGTTACTATCTACTTGTGGCTATATATCTGTATTAACCTGTACCACCTGTCTTTTCGGAGTGAAGTTCTGAGGAATAAAATAACATTTGTTATATGCCATGTTAGGATCTACAATTATGAAAGAAAGAAAAACAGAGGGGAAACTGGTGCCACAATCACTGAAGGTATTGCGAAAACCAAAAACTACGATAACTCTAAAAACATTATATACATATATAATTACTCAACCTTTCCACCAACCCTCCCCACAACCCAACCTCACCAACTCAATAACCTCCAAAAAATATAAATCCACCCCCCCCCCCACCCCCAAATAATGGCCTGTTCTGTAAGAGCACACTCAAGGTGTGCCATGTATCTCTTTACTTTCATTTTGCAAACTGATATGCTACAGCACCACGTACTCATAAAGTCTGGGCACTGGCACCTGGCACCTGGCACCTGGTACCAGATCTTGGCACTGGGTTGTGGCTTTACCATTTACTTTTACACATTCGGATGATAATTACCAACTTTATGGTTGCTTAATTCTCAAAACACGGTCTAATACGAACTCCATGATGATACTTGATCAACCAAGTTGTTATCTCTGCGGCTCTACTCGGAGGGTATTCCGGGGAACAACGCTCCGCGGCTTGTCCACGACCAGGGCCTCCCTTGGATCTGGGCCTGCTCATCCAGCTGTTACATGCTGGCCGCACACAGTCCAACTATAGAGACCACGCGGCTGGATCCAGCAATGGACCTTGCTTTGGACCAGAATTCTATTTGCATCTGTACCAGTACCTAAAAATGAATCTTCGGTTTAGAATCGTCAGTAAAAAATCGGACACGTGTTTCCTGGACGCGGGTTCTTAGTCATATGATGACCAGCCACTGGAGCTTTTGGTCATCTGACGAGGCATTTCGTTGGACTTACGGTCCACCCTTTAAAATTTAAGGTTTATAATTATAACCATGTATTATATAGTGGTGTTTGTACTACAGTAAGTGGTCCACTTTGTATGAAGGATCAGTAGGAAGAAAGTTGATGAGCAACAGTTAATTAAACTTGTCTATCTACTTGTTGTCGTGCCGCCTTGCCGAGTCCAGCTGTCGCCTCGTATTAATCTCATTCGTATCTCTGTTGTTTTTGCTCTCAATTCTGCTTACGTTTAACGCCAACCATTAGTTACAAGATGATAAAATAAAAAACTATCACAAAAATAGCGTTGATTCATCCAGATGTCACATAATTTTATGTTGAGCTCCCCCCCCCCTCTCCCCTTGCCTCTGCAGCAGTTATACATCAACCACCCACCTGCTGGTCAGCGCTTCAAAAACCACACAGTACTATCTTCAAAACTAACCATAATCACTATCGGTTTTCTGATCTTCATCTAATATATATATATTATTTATATATATATAAATATATATATATATATATATATATATATTTATATATAGATATATATATATATATGCATAAGATCAAGTAAAAGGTGATTTCAGAATATGCAAAAACAACCATCTGAAAGAATAGAGAAATTCCAAGCGCTTTCGTGACTACTCACATTATTCAAGGAAAACTTGGAAAGTAAAGGATCCAAGGAAAGCATATATGGGGTATGCCAGCCACCCTCACTATCAGATTCCCACAACGGTTAAAACCTGAACGCGCGGCGACCCAAACTGGATTGGTCCTTTGCACAATCACCCCACAAAACTATTTACCCAAGAAAATTTAAAAATTGTTTGTCCAGTGATTATTAAAATTTTTCCCAAAATTCTATTAATTATAAATGGATCTAATTTATATAAAACCCAAAGGAAATATTCATATTTTGTCAAAATACTGCTTTTTATGAAACAAGATTCAATTATATTCCTGTCGGACCCATGGACTTGCTTGATACTACTTTCTCAACTTTTTGAAAATCAATTGATGGTTAAATCTCTTACGTGAGAATAATAGAGCTTGGAAATCTTGTCCGTTTAATGCTATTTTTATGGTTGTTTTTAATCTTAGTTCGAGATTTTTACCAGTTTGACCGTATTAAACATTACCGCAAATTTTACAAGGGAATTTATAGACACATTCCGTCAACAAATTTTGGGGGGAATTCTTTAATCAAAAGTTTTTTTTACTGTATCAAAGATTTTGATTACAACTTTAATATTAAAAGTTTAGAAGAGAAGGCATATCAACCAAGTTTTCTTGGTAAGGGAGAACCAACTTATTTTTAGTTGTATAAGGCGGTTGTCCCTTTTGGATTGTAAAAAGTTTTTCTAGCAACTTTAAAGATTTATCAATTCATTTCTTGGGTATTTTAAAATCAACCTATTTCATAATTTTGGATATTTCCTCATCTATGAACTCAGGACTACAAATTCGTAAAGCTCTCAATAAAAACATTGATGAGGAAAAACAGACAGTTTGATTCTATTCTTGATGCGAAGGAATAATAGTGGACATAGGAACAGTTATTTGTAGGTTTTCTGTAAATTTTAAATTTGAATTCATTACTACCTTAATAATTAAAACATCTAGAAAAGGCAAGGAGTAGTTTCTTCAAAACTTAACGGGTAAAGTTTATAGAAGGGCTAAGCTATTTAATTTTCTAGGAAATGGTGTCTATCTTACATTTTTGGGCATAAGACACAACAAATATCATCAACATATCTGAAACCCATTTAGGCTCTATTAGGGAGGATTGTTTAAGATAACCTTGTTTCAAAAAATTCCATGTATAGGTTTACTAAGAAACAGGTGAAAGAGGATTTCCCACAATTTTTTTTTTGCCATACCAAACTTATGAGTGTTAAAACTTATCATTAAATACAAATTTTGCATCAACAATACAAAGTTTAATAAGTTTAATGATAGTAGGGAACGGGGTGTGGGTGGGGGGGGGGGGGGGGTGGGGGGGGGGGGGGGGGGGGACAATGTAAATTCCTAGTTAACGAGTTCTTCAGATTAAGGAAAACTAATAAATTCAGCAACAGGAAACTATCGTACAAGGAAGTATACATCAAAAACTAACCATGTTAAAATCATTTAAGTCAGTCAGGTGCTTAATGTATCAACCAAGTCTTGTTAAGATACTGAAAACCTATTCTAAATTAGGAAAAATCCCTAGAAACCGTTAACAGCAATATTCAATAAAACAATAAAACTTCTACTGAAAGGCAAAGATGAATTAGTCAAACAATTTACTTTCACTTATCCATCTTTGCCTAACATGTATGGACTAATAAAAACACACAAACCAGGGAATCAGTCAAACCAATTATTAGCTCCATAGGGGTCAGTTTCATATAAATTATCCAAATGGCTTGTTGATATTTGAGCTATTGTTGGCAAATTTCTAACTTAATGTTTAAAAACAACTTAGACTTGGTTGATAAATTAAGTTCTTACTGACTTAAATGATTTAACATGGTTAGTTTGATGTTACTTCCTTGTTTAAGAAAGTTCCTGTTGATTGATTTATTTAGTGTCTTATCTGTAAGATCGTTAACTATGTATTTACCATTGCCAGTTCCTACTATCATTAAACTTATTAAACTTTGCATTGTTGTTGCAAAAAATTTGTAGTTAATGATATAGTTTTACACTCAGAAGTTTGGTATTGCAATGGGAAATCTCTTTCACCTTGTTCTTAGTAACTATACATGGAATTTTTAAAACTAGTTTACTTAACACTATCCTCCTTAATAGAAGCTAAAATGGTTCAGATTTTTTGATGTTATTTGTGTCTTATGCCCAAAATGCGAAGGATATACACAATTTCCTAGGAAAATTAAATAGCTTAGCCCATTCTATAA
>NW_026506541.1:30000-33679 GCF_026875155.1 Cherax quadricarinatus
TGGGTAGACACTGTGTTGTCTATACAGGGTAGTCAGCATGGCATTCGCTTTCTTTACTTCACTGTTCCCTATCATTCTCCTGAATGCATGGGTCAAAGCGGGATTCCCAGATATTTAACGGATGAAAACAAAGTGATGGGACTCCCCATTCACTGAACATTAAAAGTATTTTTCCTTCTCAGTTTTAGGTTTCGTTCCAAAAGAGAATGGCTTCAGTTTTCCCTAGGTGTAATGATAGTTTGTTGTCTATAACCATTTGCTGCAAGGACTCAGTTCCAGTCTGTTAAAACATTAGCAATATATTGGGGGTCTTTAACCTGTCACTAAAGAGCACTGTCACTGATACAGTCGGAGTTTGCACTTGACCATGATAGGCATATCATTGACATAACATAGAATAGTAAGGGACCAGAATACTACCTTGGGAACTCACATGTTATCGGCAGGGGTTCTGATTTGTTTTGTTGATTTTGACTATTTGTCTACTGTTTGCTAAGGTAGGACTTAAACCAGTTCTACAGAACCTATACCGATAGCATGAAGTTTATTACATAATTATTGTGGTTGACAGTATCGAAGGCCTTTGCAGTCTAAGGTTCCATACCTAGAGGTTCCCTTAGACATTTTAGTTATCAGGTAATCCATAGTTAATAAGGGGGTATCGGTTGAGTAGGATCTTCTAAAGCCGATTGACTAGCTATGGGTGAATGCTGTTGTCATTAGGTAACTTAAAACTACATGTGAATACACCGCCCTCTCCAGAATTTTAGATATTATATGGGTTTACTAACAGGTCTATAGTTGCTTACATCAGACCTATTATTTTTCTTGAAGATAGGAGTAACTCTGGCCTCCTGAACCCTCCGGTACGGTATAGTGGTGTTTGATGATTTATTATGTGAGCAATAGGGTTTGACAGTTCAGAAGCACCATCTTTTTGGTACTTAGTACGGGATGTTATCCAGAGCTGTGTCTTAGTTGGGGTAAACCTGCTTAGCTCTTTTTAGAGAAGTCTGAGATACATTATGTTGACAATGTTTGGTTACCCCTTTTATTGGTATAGTATGTTTGAAACTTATAAGAGTGGTGTGTATGTGTGTCGATCTTCAAATAAACTTATTACAAAGGGTATTAATAAAGGACAATAAGGAGGGACATGATTACTACACAATATTCTCAAGACTGCTTGATACGGCTAACAAGAATTTTTTTTAAACGGATCAGATTAAGGGGACCCGGGGGTGGAAAAGGAAGACCATGGATGAGCCACAGGAATCATTTCTTTACCTCAGCAGGCCAGAAGCCGAGTCTCTTACGTACGAAGTCACATACCACACGTACGTACCACACCACACACGTAGTACACATACACACGTACGTACAAACACACGTACGTACACACACACAGTTCGTACCAACACCACACGTACGTACACACAACACACGTCGTAACACACACACGTACGTACACACACCACGTCGTACACTCACACGTACTACCACACACACCACCCCTTATTACTGAGCAAGCCCCAAAAGCGTATGAGCATTATTGTTAATAGGGTGTAGTCGGCAGTGTACGCTCTCCCTTTCTCCCCGCGTACCTCCAACTGGCAGGCATCTGCTTAGCTACGTACCTGGAGGGTATTCCGGGAGTCAACGCCCCGTAGCCCGGTCAATGACCAGGCTTCCTGGTGGATCCGGGGCATGATCAACGAGGCTGTTAGTGTTGGGTGGCAACGTAGTCAACGTACGAACCAAGCCCGGCTGATGGCACCGACTTTAGGTATCTGTCCGCTCCCTCTTGGAAGACACAGGGGTTATTTGGTAATGACCCTTATGGCTTGTTTGGGAGAGGAGACGGTTCGACTGACAAAACAGTCTTGGGCCCGGGACACTTATTGCGTTTTCCTCTAGTGTATTAAAAATGACGCCCTACTTTTCCACTGGGGGTTATTGTGGCACCGTCTGTCAAGCTTTTTGATTTTCGTTAGGGAATGATGTCTGTGTGCAGATTAGGGCTAGTCCCTCTAGGTCTTTAGGTGTAGATTATGATGCATCTCTCTCGCCTGCGCTCAGTTGAGTACTAGTAAGAGCTTCCAAAGCATTCCCAGTAGTTAAGGTGTTTGATGGAACTCTATACGTGCATAAAGGTTCTCTGTACCATTCTTATTATCCGCAATATCACCTGCCTTGAAAGATGTTAATGTTCAGCAGTATTCCCAGCCTAGAGAGATCAAAGTGATTTAACAAGGATCATTCATTGGCTTAGCATCTTCTTGATGTTCTTATTATCCAATCCTATCAGTTTCCTCGCCAGTGTAATTGTGGCACTGTTGTGGTCCTTGGAAGGTGACGATCCTCAGACTTTACCACGCCACATTACTTTTCCGCTTCTATTGTGTTAGAGTTTGTAGTTTCTCAGTTCTAGTTATTTATTTCCTCCAATATTCCATAACGGAGAAGTTGGAATTTGTCTTCATTGTACATCATATTGTTTTCCGTTGCCCACTGGAAAAATTGGTTTATATATTATTGGAGATTTGCCGTGTCCTCAATGGATGACACTCTCGTGCAGTTCTCGTAGCGTTGCAAAGGATGATAAGGGTGCTATGAGTTAAATCTCTGTCTATGGTCTGATACGAGGAAGAAGAACAAGGATAGGGGCGAGTACTGTTGCCTTGTGGAATAGAAGCACTTCATATGGCGCTCTGTTTTACTTATTTACATACTTTTGTTTGATTGGTTAGAAAGTTGAAGATACCGACATCTGCTACTTTGCCAGTTATCCCTTTAGCCACAGTTTGTCTGCTAATTACACCTGGTCGCACGTGTCAAAGGTTTTTGCAAAGTTTGTGTATTAACTACATCTGCATTCTGTTTGTTTCCAGTGCATCCAAGACCATATTCATAATGGTCCAGTTTGCGAGAGACAGGAGTGACTTGCTTGAGGCCATGATGCCTGGATTGTGCAAATTGTTAGAAGTCCAAGTGGTTTGCCATTCATGCTTCTTAGACTCTTTCAAAGATTTTTATGACGTGGGACGTTAAATCTTTGGTCTTACAGTTCTTAGCTATTATCCTGCCACCTTTATGGAGTGGGGCTATATCCGTTGTTTTTAATGACCTCTGGTATCTCCCTGTGGTCTTTGCTCTTCTCATAGCATACTAAGGGCCCGTGAGAGGGATTTCTGCAGTTTTTTATGAACACAGAGTTCACGAGTCTGGCCTGGGGCTGGTGCATGTGTATGTTGTCAATGGCTTTCAAAGTCTAGTGAATTTAGGGTATGTAGAAATTGGACACATTGAAGGATTTGAGGCGCATTCATGGATTAATTATTTGGACTGTCTATCTTTGACTGATTAGTGGCTCGCTGAACACACTCATGCTGAGATTTCAGTATCTCACTATTTCTTTGTTGTCACTGTGTAGGATCCGTCTTGTGGGCTGGGGCTTATACTAGATGTGGTTTTTGCCCTGATTTTGGCTATGAAAAGAAATATTTCAATGCTTTCAATTTCATACTCGCTTTTAGCTCTTTAATTCTCCTGGATCCTGTACGGAGTCCTTTATCATCAGCTCTATATTTTTCCACTTCCCTTGTTAGCACTTTCGTGTTTCAGTTAATCTGGCATTTTGAGGTGCTCAGTGTTTCTTGCCTTTCATGTAGAGGGAGCG